>JAHWFP010071407.1:1375-16319 GCA_023313725.1 Lithobius niger
TTTGGAATTCTGCTGACAAAAATTGGGCAGCATTGTCCGTAACTAAGCTGTCCATTAAACCATATAAAGCTATATGATTGTTTAAAACGTCAATGACACGCGCGGACGTTGTTGACTTCATTTTATGCACAAAAGGAATTTTTGAATGTGCGTCTACAAGAATGAAAAACATGTAATTGTCCATCGGGCCCAAAAAATCAGCGTGTAAGCGATTGTTGGGTTTTAATGGATATTCCCACGTATGCTTAGGACCTGACGTTTGAGTATCTTTATACTCTTGACAATTTTGGCATGATTTGACTTTATTTTCAATGTCAGAGTCAATCTTAGGCCACCAGACTTTTTGTCTAGCTAAACTTTTCAATTTAACTATGCCTAAGTGAGCACTATGTAGATCTTTCAAGATTTGTCTCCGCAAGGCCGTCGGCACCAGGACTCTATACCCCCAAAATAAGGTTTCGTTTTCGACAGAGATTTCAGCACGACGTGTGAAGTACGGTAACAGATCGGGAATTTCGCATTTGTCAGGCCAACCATGGTTCACATAACGATAAACTTTTGAAAGGATTTTATCACGTTTACTTTCAAGAACGAGTGTCTCGTTTAAAACTGGAGATTAGAAATAGTTTCTAAAGCAAGAATATTGTACTGCTCTTCTGCTTTCTCGAATTCCTCGGTATTTGGGAGGGGAAGGCGCGATAAAGCGTCTGCCGTCAAATTAAGTTTACCGGGAATGTGTTCGAATTCGTAATCGTAAGCATTAAGCATCACTGCCCAACGCTGAACCCTGGCGGCTGCCATCTGCGGTATTCCTTTTTTAGGGCCAAAAATCCAAACTAAAGCCTTCTGATCAGACTGCAGTATGAATCGCTGACCATAAACGTATTCATGAAACCGTTTCACTCCCCAAGCCACGCTGAGCGCTTCCCGGTCAAAATGCGAGTAGCCTCTTTCCGCTTGAGTGAGTTTACGTGAAGCGAAAGCTATCGGCCGTGATTCACCGTTTTTCATGACATGCATCAGGCACGAGCCTATTCCGTAGGGTGAGCCGTCACAAACGAGCTTGAGCTTTAATTTCGGATCGTAATGAACCAGAACTTTTGATTTAAGAAATAATTCTTTTACTTTACTCACGGCTCGGTCGCATTCTGCCCCCCAAACCCACTTCACACTTGGGCTTAACAAACGTGTTACTGGTGACAGAATATGAGCGAGATTTGGTAGATATTTTGAGTAATGGTTTACAAAACCCAGAAAGCTCTGTAGCTCTTGAATACATGTTGGGTTAGGAGCGTTTGTGACTGCTTCGATAACCTCAGGGAGTGTATGCAAGCCTTCTGCATTTATCATGTGGCCTAAATATTTTAATTCAGGCCGCGACAGTTTGCACTTCTCGATCCTAAGTTTGGCTCCTGCATCTTGTAAAGCATTTAACAGTTTATTTAACGATTCGTCATGCTCACCCCCCTTCCCGCTCACCAGGATGTCATCATAAAACGGGAGACATTTGGGGATTTTACTGGTGACTTGCGTCATTACCCTCTGGAATATTCCAGGACTGGACGCCAGGCCCAGGGGTACGCGAAGCCATCTAAACAAACCCAGGGGTGTATTTATTGTCAAAGCTTCTTGTGACTCTTTGTCGAGTTCAATTTGCAGAAATGCATCCTTAAGATCGATAAGGGAAAAAGTGTCACTGCCTGCTAATTCACTGAATAATTCTGCGGCCGTGGGAACTGGATAGTGGTCGACTTCGAGTTGAGGGTTCACGGTGGTTTTATAATCACCAATCACTCGGATTTGGCCATCCGCTTTGTGAACTATGACGATCGGCGTAGACCACTGAGAAGTTTCCACAGGCTCTAGAATTCCAAGGCCAACCAATCTACGAATTTCTTGGTTAACCTTTTCTTTAAGTGCTAACGGAACCGGTCTTACACGACTGTACACAGGCTTGGCATCAGGTTTTAAATGAATTTTGGCTTTAAAATTCTTAAACTTACCCATGCCTTCAGAAAATAGCTCCGGGAAACCCTTCACTATTTCGGAAGTGTCAACTGGCGTAATGCTAGTTTTAATTTTCTTAACACTTTTCTTAGGTTTCACTTTCGTTTGTAGGTCGTAAAAAGGATGGAAATTAACTCGAAAAATAGAAAGCCAATCCTTTCCCATTAATGCAGGTTTATATAATTTTGAAACTAAAGCATCCAAATGTTCGATTTGACCTTGAACTTCAACCTTCAGACTTACAGTGTAAATCGTGTTCTCAATTCCGTCAGTGTATGAGTGTATCGAGTACGGACTGAGTTTTAAAGGACAGTCCGCAAAATATTTTTGATGCCACTCAATAGGGATAATGGATGCATCTGCCCCGGAATCAAGTTCCATTTCTAGCTTGACACCATTTAGGCAGACTGGCATTTTCCATTTATGGATTTTCATAGAATTAACTACTACTATTATTTTGTTGGTTTGTAGGGGAATTGAAATCTGGTCCGCAGCCTGACTCAGTCCAAGAGTATTATTTTTCAGTACAAGATAGTCGTTGTCTGAATCGTCATCAGACCCGGAACCAGACTCTGAATTTTCGGCTTCAACATCCTGGGCTTCTTCACTATCACTTTCGCTATCGCGTTCGAGTTTGTTGACGCGTTTTTTGTAGCTATACTTTTGTTTAGTGTTCGGCCTAGCCTTAAAATTTGTGCTAGAAATTGCTTTAGGGTGGTCGAGTGATTTTAAAGTTCTATTCGAATGACTAGCTTTTCGGCACACGGCTTTTAAATGGCCGACAGTGTGGCAACGGCCACAAGTATAGCCTCGATATTTACAACGTGTTTTCACGTGGCCATTTTTTCCGCAACAATAGCAAATGAAATCCTTAGTGGATTTAGGCCTGCTTGATGTTTTCCCCGATTTTTTAGCTACGTAGTTATTTAGGCCTACTTGATGTTTTCCCCGATTTTTTAGCTACGTAGTTAACAGCTTTAGAATGGCTTCTCAAAACGCTTTGGTCTGTTTCAGCAGATTCTAAGGATAAAGCTAAGGATGTTGTAGCCTTTAAATCCAGAGTCTGCTTCAACAACTCGCGTTGAATGACTTCTGATTGGATCCCCCCAATTAGGCGATCCCTAATCATTTCGCTGTTAATGTCCTTAATTTTTGCGAAGTCACAATACTTCGTCATTAGCTTTAAGGCAGCTAAATATTCCCCGATACTCTCATCTGATTTTTGCGATCTTCTAAAGAATTTAACACGCTCAGATACCACTGAGGGCACTGGCTCAATGTCGTCTAAAACTTTTTTAACGAGCTCATCAAATGTTAATGAGTCGGGCAAATCAGGTGAGAGGATATTAAGAATTCTATCAAACATTTTCTGGCCCACAGATGCCATTAGAAAATTAACTTGCTTGGTTGCTGGTATTTCTTTAGCTAAAAAAAAGTAACGAATTCGGCTGGAGTATTTCTCCCATGTGTCAGACTCGCAATCGAATTCCGAAAATAAACCAGCGGTTTTAGACGAACCCATGTTGACGTCGTCTTCACTATCACTAGATTCTAAATTTAGATTTAAATTAGAACTAGCTTCATTAACGCTTGCGTTCACTACTGAATTATTTTCAGTTTCACTTTCACTGCTAACTTTAGCAGTTACAGGTGGTTTGCTACCGACACCTGTCTTTGGCATAAGCCTACAAAATTAAATTTAATTAAATTTAATTACAATCCTGTTTAACATGCAAGGATTAAACTGGAGCACTCAAGACTACCGGTCACTTATTTAAACACAGAAATAAATCAAGCTTGACTGTAGCCTACCTAGTTGTATAAATTAACTGCCTACAAGTTAAATTTAAAGGGACTAGGCTTTGAAAAAATGTTTTACGTTCACCATTTGCAACGTTTTACAAAACAACACTTCTGGCCTAAGCCTCAGCACAGACCAGATTTCACTAAGTTAGAGCATAAACCTACGGTGTTAAATTTTACACCGGCACACACTAGCCCGAACATGGGCAATGGCACAATCGAATTTACAAGGGTTAATTTAGCAGCGCATTTTTCGAACCTTCAGGTTTATAGTACTGCCTGTGCGGACACGCCAGTGCGTCGCTCTAGAACACTGCCAAGGTAAAATTAACCATAATAAATCCAATTGCCCACTTCGGTGCTAGTTGTTAAGGTACTAAATTTAACTATTATCATTTCGTACCACACAGCACTACCACGTCAAAATAACACTGTTTGAAAAAGTTTAAACTCTGATAGGAATTCAGAGCACTAATTTTCATTGCCAAATGAAAAAAATTTGCAACTTACCACAAATATGGAGCAAAGATGTGGTTGAAGACCTATCAGTTAAGCTTAAGTTTTTAAAGATTACCAAAGGTACCGGACTCGTCGCCAACTGTGATGTCCTAGGCGGGGACACACCTTAGCCCAGCGTGGGCACCAATGGTAATAAACACACGGACTACCAGAGTGTAGGCTACAGCTGATAAGACAGCGAACTTCCTGTTTACTGCTCCTTAAATACAGGGAAGTCATGTGATGCACTTAAGACAATATACAATTGTGGAACAGCCTATTTAGTGGTTAAAGGGTTATCTTGGTAGGGTTAACAAATAGACATGAAATTGGTGGCTGCCATTGTGGAGCACACAAGTGACGACTCAACACAGCGGTCGTCAAGAGCGAAGGGAGCAAGAGCGCAAGGGAGAGTTTCTCGCACAAGGTGTTGGCGATCATCGATGAAGGGTGGGTCCAAGGAGATTGTTTGGGCCAGCGAAGGTACGAAGCAGAAAGGGGGGAGGGGTCCTACCTATGGCATCCACAGGCATGTGAAGGGAAGGTCTGACACCGAAGGGAAGGCACCCCGAAGGGAGACACCGAAGGGATCACACCGAAGGGAAGGCACCGAAGGGAAAGCACCGAAGGGATAGCATCGGGGTCTGCGTTGAGCAGGGTGGAGGTGCAGATGAGGTTGGGTCTGCAGGGTCGGAAAGACACATGATGATGGACGTTGGCTGGGCGAAGGGATGGTCGAACGACTGAGCTTGGCCGAGAACGTTCAGTGGGTCTTGGGACCGTGAGACATCGGGAGTTGTGTGGTGACGGACGTAGATGGCCAAAGGGCGTAGAGAGTCATGGCATTTCCTGTGTGTCGTGTAGCGATGGGTTACTGAAGGCGTCGTCCGCCAAAGGATGGGGGACCAAAGGAGCCGAAGGCAGGTGGGGTCTGACTGAAAGGCAGTGAGTGCGTTCCCGATGATGAACTTGATGGGAAGCTATGATCCCGCCTGGACTGACGGGAGGTGGAGTGGTTCCGGGAACAACAGGAAGGGGGCCCACAATGTTTTCAGAAGAAGGAGAAGAACTGGCAAAGATGAGTGGCCATCCGGGCAGGAGCTGGAGACGAAGAGATGACAGGCTCACTTAGCCGTCATTCGTATAGGTAGTACCGTGCATGCGCATGCGCGGTTGGATCTGTGAGACGGCCATGTAGCTATTATGTTACGTCGACAGGTGTGGATTTTCCGCAGTGAACAGGACGATTCGTTTTGGATGAGACGAACATCAGTGTGGGCGGCCATTGTTGTCTTGATTTACACGAGGCTTGAATCCAGTCACGGTCGTTTCTGACTTGAATCTTCCCTCAAAACGAGGGCTTTAGCCACGAATAAGACGAGCATTAGTGTGAGCAGCAAATGTTGCCTTGATTTCCACTCGAGACGTGGGGTGGTCATGGGCGAGACAAGCAGCAAGCGTTGTTGATGGTTTCTGGCGGGATACTTACCTCAAAACGTCAGTTTTAATCACGAATGAGGTAGGCATCAGTGGAATGGACAGCAACTGTAGACTTGATTTTCGTTCGAAACGAGGGGTCAGCCACGTTCGAACCAGCAGCAAGGGATGGAGACGTCTTCCGACCTGACTTTTCACTCAGAGTGTGGGTTTGTTGTTTTTTTTTTGGCCACGTTGAGACGAGCAGCAGTATGGACAGCAACGGGTGACTTGAATTTCACTTGAGACACCGGATCAGCCATGGACGAGACCAGTAGAAGGAAAGCAGATGGCCACCAACTTGACTTTTCACTCAAAACGTGGGTTCTAGCCACGAATGAGACGAGCAGCAGTGTGGGCAGCAACTAAAGTCTTGCCAACTTGACGTTTCACTCAAAACGTGGGTTCTAGCCACGAATGAGACGACCAGCAGTAGACTGCGACGGTAGACTTGATTTTCGTTCGAGACGTGGGGTGAGCCACGTTCGAGACAAGCAGCAAAAGATGTAGAAGGCTTCCGTCTTGGTTCTCCACTCAAAACGTGGGATTAAGCCACGAGTGAGACGAGCAGCAGTGGACAGCAAGAGTTGACTTGAATTTCTCTCGAGACGTGGGGTGAGCCACGGTCGAGACAGCGGCAGGAGGTGTAGACGGCTTCCCCTTGGTTCTTTACTCAAAACGTGGGATTTAACCACGAGTGAGATGAGCAGCAGTGGACAGCAACAGTGGACTTGATTTTCACTTGATACGTGGGGTGAGCCGCGGTCGAGACAAACGGCAAGAGGTGTAGTTGGCTTCTAACTTGATTCATCACACAAAGCGTGGTTGTAGCCACGAATGAGACGAGCGGCAGGGTAGATACCAACAGATGACACGATTTCCGCTCGAGACATGGCGTGGTCAGAGAAAACAGTTAGGAAAAACCGGATGGCATCCAAGTTGATTCTTCACTCAAAACGTGGGTATAAGTCACGAATGAGACAAGTAGCAGTGTGGATAGAAGCATGTTGTCCGAATTTCACTCGAGACAGGGGGTAACTCAGGTCGAGACAGGCTGTGGAGAACAGAACAGTGTTGGCTGTTCGAACGAGGCTTTGAGCCTTTACCCAGTTGTTTGTTTTTTTTAAACCTTGAGATGACATCGTGTAACGACAGCTCGGTAATAAATACGATCGTTGCCATAAACAATCGAAACCGAAACGTGAGTAAGGCAGGTTGCCTGCAACTCGTTACATCCTGGAATCTGGTGCGGGAAGCGGCCAAAGGGGCTAGAGCTCCGTCGAGGTGAGACGCCGAAGGGAAGGCGCCGAAGGTAAGACGCCGAATGGAAGGTGTCGAGGGGAAGGCACCGAAGGGGAAGACGCCGATGCAGGCGGGAAGGACGAATGCCGGTAGGGCGAGAGAGTTTCCGTCTGAAGGTCAAAGCCGGAACCGAGCGGAAATAAAAGTCCTTGAGAATGTTTATTCGCTATTTTCTTCAAAGTTTTGTTTTGACGAGTCCATACATTACCGCACGTAAAGCAATAAAAATAAATATTCTTTAAAAATGGGAGCCGATAATTTCACAGACAATCACTCAGACAGGATCACAGACACGATCATTTCACATTCATTTCAGACTTTTAAAAACTTTTAAAAATCCTCAATTCTTTATTTCTTATAATAGCTACTCACCCGTCAAAAGTTAAAAAAAAAGTTGACAACAATTTTTTCACACGATCACCTCCCAGACATTCACTACACTACAGCTTTAAAAAAAATTGGTTAGAGGTATTTCGCCCCCTCTATATTTTTTTTCTATCAGTCATTTGTCCTGTGTACTGTACTCTATTGACACTTCTTCAGCTGCGTAGTGCATTGCTATCCAAAATTTAGTGGTCTTCCTAGTTATGTACACTTAGTTTCAGTTTCAGTTTATTTACCTAAAATTCGAATGGCACCAGCACAAATTATGTGGGCGTAACTGTGTCCGCCATCTTTACCAGGCGTTCTCCAACCACTCAATACGATTGCGAGTGTTTACATGCACAAAGACAATGCGATACCACTTACGTTAAGAGTATTGGGTGAAAGCGCCACAGACAAATGTTTACAAGACCCACGGAGGCGACACGGATGCGATGCGCATCCCTCTGGAGCACTTCGAAGTGATCATGTAAACATAGTGAATGAAAGGTTTTTATCGTTTGTAGGAAAGAGGGAGGGCTATTAGTGGCAAGTGGCCTGCTATAGAGAGTAGAAGACTATCAAAATTTAGGACAACTGGTTTAATATTGGCCTGAATAGAGTATATTCAGAGTCCATAAAAACGTTGGAACGCGTGTGTGTGTCAGCCGGTTTTTAACCAGATAGGTATCGAAAATGTCTGTGTCCGCAGCTGTGGGGTCTGTACAGCGTCGCGTTGATATACGAGTAATATGTCAAATTCGATACGAAATTCATCTAAAAACTTCCAAGTGTCGTCAATGTGGAGGTACATAGTCCGCTGGTGAAAAAAGAAAGCATGTTTTCCAAGGACAGATCGTCACTAAAAGATTGTGGTTATACCCCAGAAATTCGTTGTATATGCAACACTGTGACTGCGTTATCGTCAAAAACTATAATCTAGCAAAATATTGCCACAAGGCATGTTGCAAAAAAACCAGGAGAGGGCACGAGTGCACCATAGCGGGGGCGTGACATAGGGCAAATGCCGCAAGATTGGGGCTGGGACGGAACAGAGGCGGGGGTCAAGGAGCAGACCCCCAAGACCTCTCTCTCTAATAGCAAAACCGCTGGTTCCTTTTCACAAGAGGGAAAAACTTTAAAAACTCACCACCTACATCCAAACCGTAAATGCGTACATATCTCAACAGGTGGGTGTCATAATTTTGGGCTATAATAACTTTGAGAAGTCCCACACACACACATATCGAACAAGCCTTGGCTATTCCTTAGTATCATAAGAACGAATGAATTTATCCCCAAAAATTGTAAAGTCGAGCCAATAAGGCTAACAACCAATCAGCGTTAAGATCCTCCCACACAGAGGAGGAGGGAAGGGAGTCACCCCATTCCTTAGACCCCCCCCCCCCCATCGAAAACCCAGACAGAAAGCGTATCCATAATGCGTAAACAACAAATTGGTTGACAAGGTGTTTGACGAGGGAGACTTAGAATAACAAAATGATCGAATCGCCATTCAGAGGTGTGAAAACAAAAAGGAAGGGAGGGAGCAAAACAGATGGTTAATACATCGAACACCCACGCAGCAACCTGAAGAGTGTTCGTGACAAGTAAAAACAAGTCGTTGACAGAAAAATAAACGGATCAAATCACCATTAGGGTGCTTATGGGTCTCATTCGACCTGAAAAAACAATAACAAGTGTCCGATATTGGTGCCAAGTCGGTTGTAAACGAACCGACCAGCTGGGGGAAACTTAAAACCCGAGGTTGTCCAACAAAAACAATGTGCAGCTGGGGTCGTGGAATAATAAAGGGGGTGTTTAAAACGTGACCCTAGGGTTAATTAAGAACGATTTCAGTTGTCAAGGGATGACAAGAAAGACGAAGGAATGTAGACACATACATCCCTCATAACACAATATTTTCGCATAACCCTTTGAATACAACAAACGTGAATAATGGTACAGAGCCGTCAAAAAAAAGGGAAAGGGGCAGAGCCAAAACGTGACGTTGCTACACGGCTATAGGCCGATACGCGTCACGTGTCAGCCCACAGTCAACCAGTCGTGGTAGCCTACATATGAAGTGGACCAATGAGAGAATATAGGATACAGTACAACCATAGATTAGAAAGTTAACTAGATATACCGTCTCACTTCTTCCCGTGCTACGCGGGCCTCTAGCAGTAGTTGCGGCTACTAATACCTCTGTCAATGCTTTTGCCTTCGAAGCAGCAGAAGGCAAAGCATTAGCAGAGGCATTTAGTAGCCGCAACTACCGCTAGAGGTACGCGTAGGACGGGAAGAAGTGAGACGGTATATCTAGTTAACTTTCTAATCTATGGTACAACGTATACGAAAACAAATGCGTAGAATTCGGCAGGAGGTGAAAAAAAGATGCTCCAATTGAAACAACGTAAAATGTGGTAGACCGTAACAATAGTTCAACGTGCTAAAAGTGACACATTTACTTCACAAGGAAAAAAAGCAAAGCGACGTCGCACGAAGGAATTCAAACAGCATTCGACAGAAGAGAAGGTGGACCTATTTACTTTTCCCATTATCAGTATTACGTGTAGGATAGGCAGTATTAAAGGAGGGGTCCGTTTCTTTATATAGATCCGTAGGAAAAATAAAATGCCAATGGTAATGATAATACAACGTCCCAATATTTACTTTATCAGAGGAGAAATATATCCGCAAATCACAGAATTTCAAGGAAATTTGACACGTAGCATATTTAAAAAAAAAAAGCTAAAATAAGAAAAAGGCCAGCAAAGAGCAGCAAAAGGCCAAAAGGCAAAGAGCTCAACTTAGCCCAGTGAGTGTTGCACCCAGATTTTAAGGAGTATTAACAAATGTGGTATCGTCATTAAAATAAAAACTAAATATAAGTTTGAAATGAAGATCTGTTCGCTCCGCCTACAATAGGCCCAAAGCCTCCTAGTAGGGTAGCCCAGGACCCCAGAAATGTAGTTGTGCCCCTGACCAGAACTTAAGTTTTGTAGAACGATGAGTGACAAACAATACTTATAGGCTCTGACCAAGAGAGTGACGTGAACACAGACCCACTCGGTGAAAGCTCGATCAAGATATCTCAGTGGGCGTATGGGTTGGTGTACAGTCACTGATGTTGGTTCGAGACTTGGCACTGGACAAATTTGTATGGTCAATATACTGGTTGCGATTGAAATAATCGCCTAACAGCTTAAATTTCATTATTAAATCCCTTAAAGCTCGAATTTATTATTTCTCGTTCCTATACTGCAGTATAGGAACGAGAAATAATGAATTCGAGCTTTATCACCCAGATTCCTCCTAGTGCTGTAAACCTATGTTAAGCATGTGTCTCCATAATTTACGAATTAATAAACAAAAACGGAACGTTAAATGTTTAGAGTAAGGATCTAAAAGTCAAAACCTAGAAGGAACACGGACAAGCTTTGACAGTTAGGGTCTAGGTGTAAAATTTTGTCAGTAAGAGGCTGGAAAGCATTAGACCCTTACTACCCGGTGGTTAGATTAGTTCTAGTCTCTTCGGACTGAACGTGTGTATGAACGGTTGTAGCAGGTTTTCTTTGTTCTTAGAATATTGTTTTGGAACTTTAATAACACAATTTTCTTGTGAAGTTTGGCATTTTGTCTTTTGATGCTTTAGAATTTTTATTATATTTCGTAGATTTATGGTAGAGGATTACCATAATGCTGTTTGCTACGAATATGCTGGCATGTTACTAAATTGAAAAATAATTTTCAACGTAAAGCAAAGCAGGAAACGTATAACCATACTACCACTTGATCATCACATGAGTCATTGTAGGATGATTTCCAGTTTTTCATGAAAATGTATTTATTGCTGACTACCGGGTAGTAAGGGTCTAATGCTTTCCAGCCTCTTACTGAAAAAATTTTACACCTAGACCCTAACTGTCAAAGCTTGTCCGTGTTCCTTCTAGGTTTTGACTTTTAGATCCTTACTCTAAACATTTAACGTTCCGTTTTTGTTTATTAATTCGTGTTACTTTTAGAATTGCAGCTAAACTGTAAAACAGTGCAGTTGGCGGTCACAGCTGATAGTTTAACACAAGAGACCCTAGGCTGACCCTCACTAATCTAGCTATCGCCAATGTTAACAATAGAAACAAATCCTTTAATCTTCAGTCTATGTCTCGCAGCTGATGTTTGCTAATTGGTATTGTTGCATAATAACAATGTTTAAAACAATGTAAAACAATCAATCTGGTGGTTTAGAGCTCCGTAACCCCTGAACCACTTGACCAATTAGAAAAGGCCTTATGAAAAGGGCACATCTACAGAGCAATACCTGTAAAATGAGCTAAGAACCAGCTTTATAGGACAAATGGTTTGACCTGTAGAGAGGACAGACGAAAGTATCCCCAGAACAACAACAACAACAAGAAGAAGCTGAACAAGAAGTTGTCTATTTGGCCCTTGTCTGCATCTCGGGTTTGGCTGGACCGAATTTCACAATTTTTGGACTGCAGACAGGCCTTTACTAGTCAAGGCTAGATTCCAAATTTGGTTTAAATATGTTTACTTTTGACGGAGTTATAAGCTCTCAAAGTTGAGAGTTTAACACAGAGGTCCTAGGTCGACCCTTACTAACACTGGCTATCGCCAGTGTTAATAGATGTAGCGAGTGTCCTATTAACAGGGTGATAAAAGAGTTGTTACACGTACTATACTATACTCCAGTACGTGTGCAGTAGTACTATACCACGTACACACTATAACCCAGCAGCAAAACATAACTTTCATAATTGTATTTACCTGTTCTGTTCCAGATAAAACTTCTGTGGTGTACCGAATGCAGGGTCCGTTACTTGCCGCTTTCTGTTTCTGATATTTAGCTAAACCAGTTTTCACAAAACCTGTAATAGGTTCTTTACTGAGCTCATCTTTGGTCATAGGCCTTTTAGCCCCAGTCTGACCCACTACAAGCGGAATAGCCAACAACACTACGACGAAGTACAATGCAGTCCTCATGTTGCGATTGGAGCGAAACTACCAGATACTGAGAACCAAATAACAAGAATTTTGGATGGACTTTAGTCGGTCCATCTTTGCTGAAAACGGCAAGCCTGCGGTTCACCTTATGATTAGAAAGCAAGAGCGTATACATGCAAGGTGCTCCGTTGCTAATAGCGCGCTACTTTGCCGTACAAATAACAAAACCAGGCAAATGCCGACCGACGATTCCTCCAACTTACTACTCGTGAGACAATTTGAATTGAAAAATGGAAAATGTTAGAAAAATAAAGAAAAGAGCCAACTACACTACCCTTGCTACGATATTACTATTAGCATACTGAAATGTAGCTTTAAATTTACAATGGTGCGGCGAGAATAATACGTAGAAGAGGTCCGGCAAGGCCAACTAGAGGGAGCGCCAAAAATAATTCGGGTCGGGGGGTGCTGATATCAAAAAGCTGAGTGGTGAAAATGAACATCAGTAATGTTGACGGGACGAATCTACGAACAAGGCAGGATAAATAGCAAAAATATCGGAAAGTTCAGTCTCACTTGCCCCTCAAATTTTGTCATAGAGCCGCCTTTGGATAGGGGTTTGGGAGAGTGCTGTAAGCTTCCCCAGGGAGGGCATCCCCGGATGCTGAACCATTCTAGTGCCCTTGTCTGGCATCCAGAGAGCACATCTGCAACTGATTGTAAAAATATCGGGTGTGTCAGTGGCCATTCTTCGGCACGACAGGTTCGTAAAAATTCTGTTTTTTTTTTATTAACCTATAACTTTTCTTTGCAAATTAAATTATCGGTTGGAGTTTAAAAACTACTTTTTGGCGGAGCGTAGCATAGCCTATAACGGACATCAAATTACAAAATGTTTGTTTGTTGGTTGGTTGCACTTTTGTAGTCTGGGATGGAGCCCAAACGAAAGGGAAGATTGGAATGGAATTTGGTACACAGCGTGAAACCCCCAAAAGGATTGCTGAGCTTGAATTTTCCGTAAATCAATCAGTTATTATGGAAGAAATTACCGGTTTTGGAATTAATTTCTAACACACCCCATTATAAATTTGGAATAATGTAATTCTGAAAAGTACAATTGTTAAAGGGGCAATATGTCACCGATTGAAAGTTTGAAGAATCTGGCAACATCTATGTATAAAGCCAGGAAAGAAGACTTTCCTCATATGGTCATTTTATGACTACTAATCGTTCATGGAAAAAAGTGCGCCTTGCCTCTATACTCTATAGCTGTGTCGTCATGGCAACGCTATTAGACCAACAACAATGGTGTCGCAAGGGCAAACTCTCCACAATCAAGCGTGTATCACACCTAGAGGTATTATTTGGAACGTTTTTCAGTATTTTAAGCGTCAAGGCAAGGGGAATCGGTCTCTATTTCTAATTTATTGAGTAGCACTGCATCAGCTGCAAATGTGTCAGTTCCAGATTTTATAAAAAAAAATTAGTTTCGTTCTTTTTACTTTGCTTTAGTTTTCTTTCATTTTAGTTTCGTTATTTTTCAAATTGCTTTAGTTGCTTTGCACTTCGGTTTCGTTTCTTTTCATTTTGCTTTCGTTTCTTTTCAATTTGTGCTTTAGTTGACAGCTAAATTTTTGCAAATCTGAAAATCGACGCAAATTAAACGGAGAATATCAAATGTAATTTACAGTAAACAAATTACTCAGATGTAAGTTTAAAACTTACTGTATTAATGATTTGCTATAGAGCAGCGTCATGTGACGTCATATTGGCTACAAAGCGAGATAGCTGAAAAGGGCGCTAAATTAAAATGGAGGGTTAAACAACGGCACTTCAAGTCAAGACAGTGCTTTGAGAACGGATTTCATAGGCTTAAAAAAACGTTGTTTTCTCCAGTCCCTTATGCTGCTAGGTTTTGTAATTGGAAAATAAAGATTCCACTTGCTTAAAAATGTCAGCAACTGCCAACAAATCGACAAAAATCGCGCATTATAGGCCTAAGAAATCCACTCTTAACAACATTGTCTTCAGTAAGACGCCCTTCTTTTCCCCCTCCAGTGACCCTTGCAGCTATCCCAGTTACTGGCTCCAGCATAGAGTTATATACAATAATACAACGTTAGAGCCTGGTAGATTAAGTAGGTAGTGACGCTTTCTGAAAACAGGGGCTAAAAAAAGACCTGCTTCCAACAACGGCACCAGAAGGCAGCACTTGTCTGGTCCGGGTAGCAAATAACTTTTTTTACACGGGCTGTCTGGATCCCAGGCGTCTTCGGATCTCCGGCGTCATTCGGATCACGTAACCTCGCTCTCAGAAGTTCTCTGCCCTCACACTAGCTGGCAAATCAAACATGGCGGAAAACGGCACCGATTCAAGTCAGCCCAAGTGAGTAGCAACATAGATTAGAAAGTTAACTAGATATGCCGTCTTACTTCTCCCCGTACTACGCGGAGCTCTGGTGGTAGTTGCGGCTACTAACATCTCTGCTAATGCTTTGCCTTCTGCTGCTTCGAAGGCAAAAGCATT
>JAHWFP010071407.1:16719-27271 GCA_023313725.1 Lithobius niger
TAAATTAACACGTGGCCCCTTGAAGCTTGTGTAAATCTTGGATTAGCGAAACAAAACGTAGTTAATACATTGACAGTGACGCGTGCATTCATTTTAATGCGACCGCTTGTTTGTTGACATACGTAAAATTAACCGGTGCAAAGTTAGGCTCCAAACCAACATCGTTTTTTGTCAACTCCTGATTATTTCGTGAAATAGCATTGCAAATAGCGTTCCAATGGTGGAATTAATCTTGCTTTGGCTCACTTAAATCGGCGCCGTTTTCCACCATATGATTTGTCAGCTGGTGTGAGGGAAGAGAACTTCTGGGAGCGAGGTTATGTGATCCGAAAGACGCCAGAGATCCGAAGACGCCTGGGATCCAGAAGGCCCGTGTAAAAAAAGTTATTTGCGTCCGGGTAGGAGACGAACCTTGAAATTAAAAATGGCAGCGTCGTTGCCATGGTAACCATTGTAATAGCGACAATACCTGCGGAAATAGACGAAAAGCTCGTGCGTGAGCAACATCCGAAGTTGAAGAACTTATTCTGTGTTCGATTCAAACTGTATATAGATCGTTACAATAAACATAAACTACGGATGCAGCTTTAGCCTGAAGGGGCGAAGCCCACGCTCGTCGGGCGTTCTCGGAACACAAAACCATGTGTTAAAGTTAGCTCCTGTCGTAACGACAACCCGTTTAAAAATTGAATGTTGGATTTAAAAAAGTAAAACGATCAGCCAGTTCTGATCTTTCTTAAAATGATTTTAATGTCCTAATCTGAATTATGGTATATTTTAAACGATTAATTTTCTCTTCTTACCGTTATCAATTTGTTTTAGTGACGCTAAATAGTTTTGAACCCCATGATGCTTTGCGCTTCTGTTACTTGGCGACAGCGCCTTCTGGCGGTAAATCTCTGAAAGCAGGTACTTCTTTCGGACCAAATGTTTACCGTTGTGAGAGAAAGATTGGCACTACCTATTTAATCTACCCTGGTTAGGGCAGTGACACCACGTAGTATAATTGTGTATAACTCTATGGTGGAGCCAGTAACTGGGTTAGCTGCAAGGAGCACTGGAGGGAGAAAGGAAGATCGTCTTATTGAAGCCAATACTATTAGACTGGATTTCTTAAGCGTATAATGCGCGATTTTTGTTGCTGGAGAAAACAACGTTCTTTTAAGCCTAGAAATCCGCTTTCAAAGCACTGTCTTCACTACAAGTGCCGTTGTTTTCCGTTACATTTTAATCTAGTGCACTTTGTAGCTATTACCTCCAAATGGTGTCACGTAGCCAAAATGACGTCAAATGACGCTGCTCTATAGAAGAAAGCAAAGCATTACGGTACCTTCCTAAACGACCTAACAGAGCGAACCAAACGCACCACTATTGGTGACAGTTTGGCACATTCCCTGCTAATATCCGTGTTGATGCGGCTTGATTGACGTCAACATCGTCAGCGACGAATCCGTTTCGTCAAAACTGTTAGCTCGCGCAAGCTCAAACCTCCATCCCAGCAAACCACCTCCCTGAGATGTTCGCAATTTGGCATTGCTCTTGCCTGGTCACATCTATTAGCCAATCCTGGTTAAATCCATTAGCTAGGTCTGGTCGAGGTGAAGGTATGACGTATCAATAAGCTGCTGACCTCGTTGAGCTGTATTGTAGTTTAGGAAGGTACTGAACGTCTGACGCAACATCACTGCGCACGCGCGACGTCAAGTTTGGAGCCAAACTGTAACAGTGGTGCGTTCTGTTCGCTCTGTTCGGTGCTTTAGGAAGGTACTGTTAGCTTGCTTATGTCTATAAAGCAGCGTCATGTGACGTCATATTAGCTATAAGAGAGATAGCTGTAAGGGGCACTAGATTAAAATGGAGGGTTAAACAACGGCACTTTTAGTCAAGGCAGTGCTTTGAGAGCCGAATTCATAGGCTTAAAAAAACGTTGTTTTTTCCAATCCCTAATGGTGCTAGATTGTAATTGGAAAATAAAGATTCCACTTGCTTAAAAATGTCAGCAACTGCCAACAAATCGACGAAAATCGCGCGTTATAGGCCTAAGAAATCCACTCTTAACATTCTTGTCTTCAGTAAGACGGCTTTCTTTTCCTCCTCCAGTGAGCCTTGCAGCTATTCCCATTACTGGCTCCAGCATAGAATTATATACAATAATAACTACGTTATGTCACGGCCCTATACACAGTAACCCCAGTGGTAATTATCTAGAATAAGTACTTTTTAGGCTATCGACCTAATTCACCTACCAATCAAATCCTTTTGTCGTTCTGGTTCAGAAAATCATAACGAAAACGTACGGAAATGCTTATTCCTTTTTTTAAAAAATTATTTAAAAATGTTAAAACGCTACTAACAGCAGTATAGCGAGGCCGATGGCACAATACAAGAAAAACATATATGACCATAATTTTCCTGAACAGCGACCTTGATTTACATACCCCGTTCATACTGAAACTCTTAACCGCGGTTAAAGGCACATAACTCCCTCCGGTATATTTTAACAGTTTCACTCGATACATTACCGGAAATAGTTTTATATAAACTGACTTACCTTTCATTTGCTGGTCTAAGGGTACGATACAGATGTCAGTAGTGGCGCGTGAATGTTATTAGGCTTGTTTTAAACGGCTCGGTCCGAGCGGTATGTAACTCCCGCCACATCGCTGGCAAGCCGCGGCCCTGGAGGAAGGATAATTAATCCTTCGCTCAAGTTTGCGACTTGGTCGTACGATGTGTCACATTGCAGCGGCCTCGAAATGAGTATGACTAGTGTCATAGAGCAATTCGCGCTGCGGTCATTTGAACTATATTTTAGCGTAGGTGACGCAGAGTAAAGCGGCCAGAACGGAGGGATTTATGTGCCTTTAAGCCCCTAAACTCGGTTAAGCAGTGCTGTGTGAACAACGTCGGTCCCTCTAACCGTTGTCAGAAGTCGGTTAGAACTCGACTGGGCTGACCGAGTTGTGGAAACTCGGTTGATACGCTAACCGCGGTTAAAGAGGCACTATCACCGATTGAAAGCAGACGAAATTTGACAACATCTAGCGCTATGCACCAAGCAAAGGAATCTACAATGTACAGTATTGGACAATGAAATTCAGACAGAAAAATGTTGGCTCCTCTGCTACGCTCCTTTATGGATTACTTCCTTCAGGGCGTCATTGACTGCGAAAGTTTGAATGTTTTAAGATATTGCTTTCAGAAAAGACGAATATGCGTATTTCATGTCGCAGGATGGGTGAATGATACACTCTTACGACTAATAATCACTAATAATCACGTTAGACACTCTTGGGCTAAGAGGTTTAAGAGGTTAAGAGGTTTAAGGAAGCGACGATTTGCAGACTGAGCTTTAATAATTTAGTCTGGATAAGACAAGGCTTGGTGCGGTTTAAACATTGCCGTAATACACTTTAGTCCTTCGTGGGTGTGAGAAAATAGTGATGGTTTTCGCTTTAATGACGTTACTTCGGTAACTAATATTCACCAACATAATACAAGCTACAAATGAAAATTCCGGACACGTTGGGCTTAGTTTTCCTTTTACCTTTAACTATTGACTGAACCAGAGCCGGATACCCCCTGGGCGCCCCGCCCCCCCACCCCCGGGCAATCCCCTCCCCAAACAAACCAAATACATATATATATATAAAAGGGGGGTAGGGGCTTGCGTTCGTTGAATCAAATTGACTTTACACTGGCAAAGAAGTTAATATTATAGGCTGCAGAAAAAAAAAGGCCGCCTGAAAAAAAGTCAAAGGATAAAGAAGCCACAAAAAAAAAAATGGCCACGGAAAAACCGATGGAAACTTAAACTGTTTACAGTTTTCTTCATTGTTTTGTTTTCATAGGTGGGGGGGGGGGGGGGGAGGCGGAATGGCGCGTCGACAACTAGGTCATTAGCGCCAACCTCAGCCACAGTGGAGTAATCCGGGTTGCCATTGCACCACGCATTACAAGTATATTAAACAAACCTATGTAAGAAATTTTCTTTTTCTTTCTTCAGTTTTTTTCCTCGGATTGTTTTACTTCGGCTATTTTCCTACGGTTATCTCCCGTGTTTTTTTTTTCACGGCATTGTTTTTTTCCATCGGCTGTTTGTCCATTCCTTTTTTCCCTTGGCTTTTCTTCCGCGGCAATCTTTCGCTTCGGTTTTTTTCCCATTGGATGTTTTTTTTTCCAGATTTTTTCTCGCGCCCCCCCCCCCCCAGGCTTGTCTTTCCACAGCTTTTTTATTCCTAAAGTCAACTTTTTTTGAATGCATTTCTTTATAACAAAACCGCAAAATCGACTTTAAAAACAAAATCAATTTTAAAACTATTGCTTTATTTATATTTATAACTATATGGGGGAATACTTTTAAAGTTCATTTAAGACTTTAAAGATAGGTTTTGTCACGCATAACGATCCTTTTTTTCTGAGACTGTGAACAAACCACCACATTTTCTTGGCTAATCCAGATTCCATAAATTTGCAGTTTATGTGATTGACTGAATTCATTCACAAATTTTATTTTTTCAGTTGCAATAGGAGACATAGTATTGCATTTGTTTTGCCGTTATATTATTCGTTTATTGAATTTCATAACTTCGTAATATTTAAGCATTTCCCATGACCAGGCATGATTAATCGATGTAGACTTGTAGCTACCCCTTCTGAACTGTATAAATTTCATTGTCCAATACTGGACAATACATTTCTTTTAACGAAACAAACAACCCACGGCATCCTTAATTATTGAGAGAAAATTTGGTTCGTCCTCATGCGCCTGGGAGCAACCTATAAAGGTTAACAATATCATTGCTGCTAGATGGCGCCACGGTATTTTCGTCCGCCTTTCATGACTTCACACTGTAATTTACCAAAAGACGGCGCTTCCATTAACACAAAGTGAAAACGAAACCAATGTCGCGAGACAGAGTAAATGAAAAAAAAGCGCTGTCAGTGAAATTACGCGGGACTTCATGACGTTTTACGCGCCTGTTTACTTCGTTAAAATAAGTATTATTCAGCATTGTTGAACTTCTCTTTCAACTATGACAACTATTAGAAAACAAAAACGAGCTCGTTTGATGTTTAAGGTAAGGTTTAACTGATCCGTAGTCAAAACAGCAAAGGAACACAAATAAATTTTCCTGTAAGGTTTCACACACCGCAGTGTCCCTGTACTGTTTAGTCCACGTGAAACCTTACTGCTGTATTCGCATGTTTTTAAAGTTTTTTACTTTAGAACACGATATGTCGGATTGGTTTATTCTACTTGGCTAAAGGACATCGCTGAAAAATCGTAAAAATCATACTTTTAGTGTGCTTAGTACAGACCTACACATTAACTAATTCAGGGTTCGTGCAACTCCTTGAAACTCTGGAAATATCGTTGAAAATAAATATGAAATAGCCTACCAGTTCTGACGTCTTGAATATGAAATCTTAAAAACTGGTGTATGTATCAATAGGATGAACGGAAAGGAGACGACCGGACTACAATGATGATAAAAAATTTAGCCCCGAAATTGGGCGAGTGTGTAGCGTATATTATACACTATATTATTCTTTCAACAATTTTGAAAGTTGGGATAAGGTTTTGATTTTATTTACGTGTCTAATGGTTGAATACAGCAGTAAGGTTTTACGTGGGCTAAACAGTACAGGAACACTGCGGTATGTGAAACCTTACAGGAAAGTTTATTTGTGTTCCATTGCTGTTTTGACTTCGGATCAGTTAAACCTTACCTTAAACATCGAACGAGCTCGTTTTTGTTTTCTAATTCGTGATACTTTGACATACTAAGCTGGTTGTCTGCACTTGTTGCAAAAGGCAGTGAATTTCGAATTTTGGTTTGTCCGCAGCTATCCATCAAGCGGCTTTGTCCGTATTTGTACATAGGACGGCAAGCCAAATGGGTAACGGACACTGTAGCTTTAACGCGGGAGAATGACGTGAAATCATTATATGAATCGATTCGTGATAAGGATAATGCTTCCGCTTCACGTGCGGGTAAATTGTTGGCTCATCAGCATTGTTAATATTTGCTTACGATTTCCGTCTGGCGTTTGCTGATTGGCATTGTTGTATAGAAACAATGTTTAAAACAATGTACAACAATAAAACGGATTGTTCAGGGCTCCGTAACTCCGGAACGGAGCCACCAATTGAAATTTCTATTTCTATAAAGGACACATCTCCGGAAGTAGATCTTTCAAATGAGCTAAGAATCAACTTTCTATGACAAATGGTTCTTTCTGTAGAGACCATTGTATAAACGTGTCCAAAATCCATCGCCATCACCACCACCGTATAAGACAAAAATGAAACTCACGATTCCAGCTGAAGTTCAGATCTCCAAACTGGCAATTCGGAAATTAATAAAAGTTGGTACACGCGTTGGCCAAATCCCACAAGTCATGCATACCAAATTTCAGTAGAAGATGTTGAACGACGGCGGAGAAATTAAGCTTCCAAATTTCGGCTTTAACATGGGAGACCGAGGTCAAACCTTACAGTAAAGGCTACCGCATTTACTAATATATTGATTTCGCTTAGGAGCAGACTTAGCTCAGGAGCAGAGCTAAAAGGATTGTTAGGGATCAGGATTAAACAAAGCTTCAATAATCAGCAAGAGGGCGAGCGGGCTCATTCTTGCCACGGTAGCAAAGATAAAGGCTCAGTGGCCGACAATGAGAACGGAAATGCGCCCTAACAATTAGAAACAAACACTATTGCTTCAATAATGCTGACTATTAGAGCCGAGTTGAATCAGCGGAAATCAGCTAGACCGGCGTATCCCGGGGAACAATTAGTTTGATTTAAAAGTACTGGGAATGGGACTTGGGAAAAAATAAAAGCGTCTACCACCGCTCGCATTTTATTGGTATGACGCTCGTAGTGTTTTTTTTTTTTTATCCTGGGCGGCGCCGGTCGCATTTTGTGCCAATACCGTCTGTTTTTAAAAGCAGCATAACAGCAGTCAGAAAACGTCGAGTTGCAGGCACGTTTGAAAAAATTCTACCCAGAATCCATTGCGCTAACGTCGGTTAAGCTGTGCTCAATAACAGGGGCTCGTCACAAAATTCGAATAGGCCTGTTGTGACGAGCTCCTGTGTGCTCAATGCGATCGCCTCTGTTTGGGAAGGTTTTTTTTTTTTTTTATTATGGGCATTTTTCCCCCTAGATGATGGTAACTTCTTTCTTTTCCAAATTACGTGCCTCGCTCGCTGCGGCTAAACGTACATCAGAAACCGCAGCCCAAAACTTGTCCAGATAGACCACCTGATAATTTCCGTTTCTGTATATCTATGATTGAAGTCCTCTCTCCAGCAAAACTAAACTATTAATTTATCCGTTTCTATTCAATATATTTCGACCAAACTTGGCCAGTTAGTAGATAGCAACTTTTCCCAAGTTTATACCAACTTTTATGCAATTCCGTGCAAGAGTAAACGTACGGAGCCACACGGAAATTTGAAAACTGTTCACTTCTTGTTGTTGTTCTTGTTGTTCTTGTGGGACACGGTTTCAGAAAAAAACTACTGCACCTACTTAAAATCTGAAACATGATCTAAGCCAGAAATTTCCCTGTGCTTCATCCCCACAGAGACCACTTTTTCGATTGGTCGAGCCATTCCGGAGTTACAGGTCCCTGAACGATCATTTTGATTGTTATACATTGTTTTAACCATTGTGATTAGGGAACATTTCCACTCTGCAAACTCCATATCCACTCTTCGTGCACGTGTTATGTCTTTGCTAAAAAGTCAATTGTTGAAGGGCGTAATAAATTTACCAGGAGTGGTTAAAGCTCGTTAAACCCTTTGTAGGGCAGTTACCACTTGCCCTACACAAATGCCAAACTTTCCATGTCGGGGTCGACAAAATTAGCTTCCAGTACCTCTTGGGAGAGACCAGTTTGCCTACTGTCAGCACTATTAGGGACCTCGGTGTCTGCTTCAATTTTGATTTAAAGTCAACAAATCATTGCAACACTATTACCAAAAACGCCTTCCGCAGGCTTGCCATTGTAAATCGCTGTTTTTTGTCCGGGAGCATTCCCATTAGGGTGTAGGCTTTTCGCGTTTTTGTGAGACCACTGCTCGAATACGCAAGCCAAGTCTGGTCACCATCACTCTTGGGTGACATTGACAAGGTCGAAAGGGTACAGCGCAAATTTACAAAGAGCCTACCTGGCTTGCGAGGTTTACCGTATGATGTACGTCTTGCCAGGACAGGCTTAACATCACTTGAACTTCGCAGGTTGCATGCTGACCTTCTTCTAACCTTCCGGATTGTTCATGGCTTCTTGTCAATCGACTTGCCTTTTTTCGAATTCACACCATATAAAACGACAAGGGGACACCCGTTTAAATTGGAAATCCAATCAGCACGCCTAGAGTGTAGAAAAAATTTCTTTTCAGTCCGGGTGGTGTCAGCGTGGAACTCTTTGCCAAAAAACGTTGTTTCTGCGCATTTCCCTCAGCTCTTCAAAACCCTATTAAAGGAGGTTTGTCTTCGGAAGTTCCTAAAACGACCTGAATTTCTAAAGTAAAGCTAGGGAACAGTGTAAGTGGCACCTGCCCTTCTGGATCCCGACCACTTTTTCGTGTGTGGTTAAACCTAATTTATTATTATAAGTTTATGACCGAAAGAATCCGTATTTCAGCTAAACGATATCTAGCCACACGCTAGTGTGTCGCGCCAAGTTAGGCAACAATCATCACAACAAATATCACATCAATTCAATTGTCGAGGTTGTAAACCATTGTAGCGCGACTCCATAGCGTCAGTGTCTATATCTTGAAGAACATTTGGGCACATTGCAGGTACTTGGTGAAAAATAATAATGCGGTACAAAAGCTTAAATTGTGTTGAAATCGAGAGCAATGACCCACCTGACAAAAATTAACTCGTGTAGGAATGCCAGCTAAGCTGCTTTCAATGCAAAATCTGACCCTCAATAACGTTGTAAATGTGTAACTAGCTAGCTAATTCTAGTCCGCTCATCCCCATGTTAATTTCCGTAGGGTGATTATCCATCGATACCGAGATAACGGGAAGGTTTCCAGCTATGAAATTGAACGAATGGCTGCAGTACGATACGAACTGCGTACCTTTCATGGTTTGGAGCCTAGGCGTGTAACGGGGATGGCGTGGGATGGGCTTAAGGACAAAAATATTGTTATAACCATTGTTAGTATTGTCGGCATCGTTTCTCATTGGACGACCAAAGTTCGGACAATAACAACGTGTATGCTGACTTGCGTGCCTAGACACACACTAGTGTAGCACGATAAATCTAAACAACGTTGCCAAAGAAATTGTATTCACGTCCAATTCACGAAAAATAAATCAACTGTAAAATCTACTATATATTAATACCGTAAGCTCTCAAGGATCAGCAGCAGCAGCAGCAGCCAACAATTAAATTTTATCGTTACAATTAAAAGTAACGTGTTTTTCATTCTTCGTGCACGTGGGATGTTTTATTCATTTAATCGTCTTAGCTACCGTCCATAACAATTGTTGGTGCACGTGTTATGTATTTCAAAATTACATCTAAAACAGTTCATACTTGATGGGTAAAATGAAAGATCCCGTGTTTCAGCTAAACCCGTATACTTTTAAACCAACTAAGCTATATACTTTCTTAGGCCTCGAAATTGGCAGCTATTAACGATAAAATAGCTTATTTGCTTCGTAGATATAAACTTTCTGAGCTGAGCTGAATTGTTTAAAAGCAAGCAGCAACAATCATTACGTGCGCGACCGTCCATACTCCGTAAATAATGTACCTCATTTTGTTGTGGAGTGTGCCATTGGCGACGTTTTGACTTTCGCTGATGAGCGGACTTAATTGCTTACTGAATGCTGGGTTTCTCAGTGATTGTTTTTTTTTTTAGAATTCAATCAAACTTCATTGTGACTCTTCCGGGGCTACACAGAAACATCCGTGGGAATGCCCCGACACCTGGTGCTGGAGTGAAACAGACCCAACACTGGGAGAGTCAGCCAGGGGGTGCAGTTCGGTGTATGTGTGTGGGGGGGGGGGGGCGTGTTGGGGCCATGGGAGCGGAAAGACGCGTACGGGAGGGGGTGGGGAAAGAAATGGACACCGCCAGTTACTTTCCTAACACGACAAAACACCGGGTGAAGCTAAGTTCGGGAAATTCAATTATCGTGCAGCATGCACGGGTCCAGCTAGTCATAGTAAAATAAACAAAGCCAAAAACTGGTGAAGAGGCCACCTAGTTGAGAGTGGTTCGGCCCTTCAAAGGAATGATATCAACACACCAAAACTAACGAAATAAAAAAAAATTACAACAAAATTAAAACCAAACCAAAAACCTTTAAAGAAGTGACTAAGTTGAGAATGGTTCGGCTTATAGGCAAAAGGTTGGAAAACCAATTTCTTGTTGAAATGCACATCTGCACGGTAGTGGAGTTGAGTCTATGCATAATTTTTTTTAAAAAAGGACTGATATCGTATCAAAAACCAAAACTGGTAAAAGGGGCCGCCAAGTTCCGAATGGTTCGGCCCTTCAAAGGAGTGATATCAAC
>JAHWFP010071408.1:2934-16303 GCA_023313725.1 Lithobius niger
GACCCCCTAAGTAATCATTTCTTGAGTGAGGCCCCTCCCCCACCCCCAACATTTTGCCCTTCAGCAGTTCTTCGGAAAAACTACACACCAAGGTTGTGAATCTTTACGCCCATTTAGTCTTAAATTCCCTGTAAATCTTCGTTCTTCGGCCTGAGCACCACAACAAATGTGTAGTTAGCGACTCTGGTGACGCAATCCTTTTCAGTCTTCCCGACATCCGGAGCTTGTGTTTGCTGTCTACTCGAGTGAACCAGCTAGTATTTCTACATCCTATTTTTTTTTCCAAAGGCGTTTCTTCTACGCCCTGCATCAACCAATCCCATCCTGTCAAAAAACCTGAGACGAAGCATCCGACCATTTTTCCGTCCAGAAGCAACTTAATTAAAAAGCTTGGCTTTCTTCCAAAAAAAAAGCGACGCCACACCGCCATTTCTCTAGCACACTTTGTCCTCTTCCTTCAGTGGTGTCTATAGCTAGCACCACTCGACACCACAATCGAATTTAGAAAGGCTAGAAAAAGATCTGGGTATCGATTAATGAAGAATGTTGAAAGAGTATTTGTGTAGATTGTTACGCAAAACCATACATTATTTTTGATGTGACGGCCATTTTTTTGAATGGAGTCGAGTTTCGAGTGGTGCTAAGTATGCCTATTCCTTCACCCTCAATTTCTGGTCTTTTCTCACACGCTACCAGCGTTCGTTTAGCAATTAATCTAAGGGCGCATTTTTGCCATCTTGTCGCTCGCCGAACGCTATTTGCTTGTCAACCTTGAGTAATCTAATACTTAGTACTAATAATTTAGTACTAATGTTTACGATTAGTTTCCATTTTCTACTAAATGAATGCGGCAAGACATAAAATATTAAATCTTACATTATAAACCAAAGTCTCATAGCAGAAATGAAGCAACCGTAACGACTCCCGGAAGGGGAACAATGAAAACGTGCGAGTGTGTCAATTCTTTGGCTTGAAGTTGAAACTGGGACGTTGTTGCCATGAGGAGAGGGAGAGGACGGGGTAAAAGGAGGAGGGGAGAAGGGAGGGAGAGGATTGGCGGAAAAGGGGGAGTGTTACACAAACAAAAATCGACTGTTGCAGTGAATGATCAGGCAGCACCGAGCAAATACTGGGAAACAACCACGGGTCAAACAAATTCCCGGGCGAAGCCGGGCACGATGCTAGTGTTATTATAAATAACAAGGATGAAGAACAAAGTGCAACAGTAATATTAAACATTACTAGAACATTGTTGCGATTTCTCGCTATTTCCAATATTTGGTATTCTCGCACAAAAAGCAGAGCTACCGACTTTGATCGGATGACCGTAGAATAAATAGCTGCTCGCAACGAGAATTTAAAATCTAACGGGGTGTCCATTTCAGGCTATTCAGAAATTGGTCAGCAGTATTGTACTGCAGTAAAAATTGTTTTCTTGTCATAAATCGAGGTTGTTATGCCGAACGCAACGGACTTCGTGTCGCGAGGCATGAGGAAACGATCTACGTCGACGTTGTTGCCATGGCTACTACGTATAGACAACTCGAAAGCTGCAGGCTCCGGTAAAAGCGAGAAATTGCCAGCAGATTTGGTATTAACCAACGGTAAGGGCGCGTTTACGCAGTGACTCGCCTTTGCATTCTCGCAGCTAGAACTCAATCGCGATGGCAAAGGTGACATTGCCATGGTAACAACGCTAAATGGATTAGCTAAATCCGACATCGTTTGCGTCAATACTTGCAGTCTTATAATCCGTGCCAATAATATAAAGAATTCCTCATGCCGAAATAATTTTCCCAAACGCCTCTGAACTCACGTTATTTTCTGTTTTCGTTGCGAGGCGGCAGACATAAAACCGCCGCCATGTTGGAATTTGAGGTGATTTCTAGCTTCTAGCTGCGAGAATGTAAAAGCGAGTGGTTGCGTAAACGTGCGTTAAAAGCTAGTGAGCGAGAAAAATTTACGTTGCGAATCAATTAGAAGATTACACTGCACTTAAACCATGCGCAATGGCTGTTTGCCGTGACGTCACCATGAGTTAGCCAATGACGAACGAGAACAACGGCTGTTTGGCCGTCTGATTGGACTAGCCCAGACACGTGATATGCACGGCACAGCAAACAGCCATGGCGCGTGGTATAATTAGGAGCTAAGCTATATACGGCAGTTTGTTTTAGTGATGTGCATTTTGCGTCTATTTGCTACAAGTTACATCTTTAAACTGCTGCAGTAGCCGTTCTAATTAAGCTAAATAGATGTAAGTACGCTTAGATGAAAGATGAAATATATTTTGGAACAAGGGTACTTAAAACGGGTTATCGTAATTAGGGGATAAGCTACAACGTTTATCTATGATCTAGCCTCATGCTTTCTTCTTCAATTCACCGCAACTTACATCTTTAAAGTGACACGATGGTAGTTCTAATTACGATAAATGGATGTAATTATACGAAAGGTTTATCGTAATTAGGAGATAAACTACAAAGTGTTTATCTGTGTTGTAGTCCATGCTTACTTCAATTCTCTCTAAGTTACGTCTTTAACGTGATGCGATGGCAGTTCTAATTATAATTAATTGGTTTATTTGTATTACAGTTGTTGGAAAAGATCCATCCCCATCTTTCGTCTTAGCCTAATTATATCCGTTTACGTTAATTAGAAAGGATACTGCAGCAGTTTAAAGATGTAACTTGTGATAAATAGACGCGAAAAGCACAGTACTACCATGTAGATAAACTGCCGTAGCTTAGCTTCTAATAACAATAAATCGTTTTAATTACCCTTGTTGGAAAAAATACATCTCCTTCGTCCATCTAAGCCTATAATTACATCCATTTATCTTAATTAGAACGGCTACTGCAGCAGTTTAACGATGTAACTTGTGGTAAATAGATTCAAAAAGCGCAGCACTACAGCATAGATAAACTTCCATGACTAAGCTCCTAATTACAACAAATCGCTTTAATCACCCTTGTTCCAAAACGTATATTTTCATCTTTCACCTCAGCATAATTACATCCATTTATCTTAATTAGAACGGCTACTGCAACAGTTTAACGATGTAACTTGTGGTAAATAGACTCAAGATGCACATCACGTAGATAAACTGCTGTAGCTTAGCTCCCAATTACAATAAATCGTTTTAATTACCCGTGTTGAAAAATATACATCTCCACCTGATATCTAAGCCCAAATACGTCCATTTATCTTAATTAGAATTGCTACTGCATTACTTTAAAGATGCAACTTACGGTGAATTGAAGAAAAATGCAGAGCTACAGGGTAGGGAAATGGCCACAACTTAGCTCCTAATTACGAACACACTGCACTACGAATTTGACCTGTTGTTTGCTAGTTACTAGTCATTGCAAACGAACTCACGTTTTTTCGCCCTAATGCAAATTTGCCTCAACCTTATAAGTATATTTTAAAATTATGAAAAACACTTGAATTTCGCCACCATTTTCGCCATCATTTTGGATATCTTGTCGGGTATATAGAGCATTTTTTTTGAATTCGACAGCCTTTAAAACCTATCAATAGACACCAAACTTGCATACATTAGTATAATTTTGAATTTTTTTATTGTATGGCGCCCATTAAAAAAAAAAGGCCACCATGTTGGTTTTTTTTTGACAGGTGTCAGGTGGCACCCGTTCCTCATGTTTCTCATGTGTGTGGGCATGAAGCTTTTAATCTGCTTTCTTTTTGGCAAAAAGGGATTTGGCGAAACCGGATTTGGCGAAACGGGACTTTACTGCTAAGGTCACAGTCAATCTGCAGAGTGCTGAGCTTCGTCCATAAATCGGAAATTTGTTCAGGAAATGAGCTCCATATCACTCCCGAAATTGTTGCCACCCTGCGCTAAAATTCCAGCCTCGCATCCATGCAAAAGATGTGAAATATATTCCAGGATTAGCAACAGTTCACTAATCCCTCATAACGATAAAGCACCATCTTTAGTAAACCAGTTGAACAAATGTTATGCAATAAAACCCTGCGTACTCAACAGACCCGCTTGAAATAAGGAGGACGACTTCTTTAAATAATTCATCCATGGGCACAATTAAATTTTATAGGACGGGGGATCGACATTTCCGCATACGACGAAATTATCAAGAGGGTAGTTAATTAACAAGCCCCAATTACATTAATCTTCGTTTTCAGGCAATTATACGAAGTTCCGACGAAAACAATTAGCTGGGCTAGCGATGAATAATTCATAGCTCCGATTTAACTACTGGAATTTAAGTAATCCGGTCTAATTCCGGAATTAAGCACTCAAAAGTACACATCCGTCGGAGCAAGAGTGACGAGACCTCTCAACGCCCCTTCTCCCCCCTCCCCCCGGCCTAGGCCCTAGTGTGATAACTAGGCAACAAGCTTTAGCCCTATTGTAAGAAGAGAGGACAGAACTTTATTTCAAATTTATTATTTAGTGTTTATTTTAATTACCTTACCATATTTCTTAATGCTCCCTGGAAATAAGGATAATTTCCACTCCCCAAAGTTTGGGTTCTTTGCCTTTTGGGGTGACGTACTGCAGCTCTTTGCTGGCCTTTTTCTTATTTTAGCTTTTTATCCCAAAAGTTACGGCATATTTATTTTAATAGGCTTTCGTTTGGTACAGCATTTAGTTTTTACTTAGTTAAGGGCCATCACTACCGACTAAAAATAAGACGGCACTTTAGCGACCGCTCTTTGGGCTGCCCCCGCCAATAATTCTTACATTGTTTACAGCAATTGCTGCACAAAATGTAGTCCCTAAATTTAAAACTCTACACCTTATAAGACCTGGTCCCCAAAACCCGTAATTGGTAATTTGTACATTTAGATGTAACTTGTGATAAATAGACTCTAGATAACATCACTACAACGTAGATAAACTTCTGTAGCTTAGCTCCTAATTACCATAAATCGTTTTAATTACCCATGTTGAAAAATATACATCTCCACCTGATATCTAAGCCGAAATACGTCCATTTATCTTAATTAGAATCACTTTAAAGATGCAACTTACGGTGAATTGGTGAAAAATGCAGAAATAGTTTTTAGACCTAGTCTTTAATTTTAGGCATAATTTTAGTTTTTAGGCCTAATTTTTACCTGCTGTTTTAACTTTGTAACTAGCAGCTAACAGAGAGCTGGGTTCGAGAGTAGACGGTCTATCTTCATTACTGCAACACGTGTCGAGAATGACATTGCCGTGACATAGAGGAGTCTTTAAACTATTAGACGCAGGCATGTTATTGTTTCGTGTTGTGGTACAAATATGTCGTCTGCTGTAAACTTTCGTCTTATACAACCACTTCGCCGAGAAACGACGATTTCAGGTTTCATATTCTGATTCTCATTGCTAGTATAAACGCCATTTTCGTCGCTTTGCTAAAGGGAATTCCTCCAAGCATTCTGTTTTGAAATGAAGTTTTGAAATGAAGTTTTGAAATGAAGCTGTAGTGGTTATATGTGACGATTAAATGTTATTACTTCATTTAAAGTTCACTTCATTAAAAAAATTGTTATAGTTCATTTGACTACCACCAGCATGGCTTACGCTTCGTCGGAATTCCTTAACTATTCAGGACTCCTAATTTACAATGGTGAGTGTTAGATCGATAAATTAGAGAAAAAAAATAGTAATTTCTTCCGTAGTAATAATGTTCGATTTATAACAAATTCGAGCTCAAAAAATACTTTTGGAGGTTTCAAGCGATGTAGCAAATTTCATTTCAGTCCGACCTTATGTTTGGGCTCTACCCTGACTACAAAAGTGCAACAAACCAACCAACCAACAAACATTTTGTAATTTGGTGTCCGTTAAATGCTACGCTGACAACATTAACCGGGAAGAGATTTGCATAAAAACTATTTCAAAAAATAATATAAACACGCCAGTTCTAAGATGAAAAAAAAATCAACCATTAACCAATTTTATAACTTCTGAAGTTAAATGCAAATAAACATTATTAAATACTCAAAACCCTAAATACCAAAACTGAAACACAAAATGAATCATTCCACGGACCTTAAAACAAGGTCCATTGAGAGAGCCAAATGTTGAGCATCTGGATGCCAAACGAGAAGCCAAGTCACGCAGAAGGGGAGGAAAGCAAAATACCCAGTTACACCTCCAATGATGGTGCAAATGACATCCATAGTCATGGACACGCCCCAAAATAAGATTTTTTTTAAACCGACAGGTGTTAAAAGAAGAATTCAATCAAGTTACTAATCCATCTCAATACTATTTTAATGGCAGAGTTACAGTATTATGGCCCGGTAGACACATGCGTTTTTTTAATACGAGTTTACGCTGCGTTGCCGCTGCGGTGACGTAGCCAATCAATGCACACATGCGTTGTTTTTTTTTAACGTGCGGTGACGCTGCGTTGACGCTGGTAGTCAATGCACACGTAACCGTAAACCGCCAGTACGCGTTCAGCCGCAACCCAGAAATGTATGTCACAAATGAAGGGACGTGTTCTACATAACAAACTGATGAAAAAATTCCATATGAACATATATCCGGAAAAATGCGTCCTTTTCGAGAACATCCAAGATCCAGAGCGAAAGCGGCGATGGCTCAAATTACAAATTGTGGGTTTTATTGTAGCTTTTACCTGTTGAGGTTCCCTAGAGCTACTGAGCCCATTCTCTGCCCCCTATCAATATTTATAACCCGACTGAAACTAAGTTTCAACTGCTTGATTCTGGAAGGGTCGCCCGAACATTCACCTGTCAGGACCTTAACCTACGCCGCTTTCGTCCTGGATCTTGGATGTGCAATGTATCTCTGAAAGGAAAAATTTCTCGAAAAGGACGCATTTCCGGATATGTTCATATGGCATTTTTTCATCAGTTTGTTATGTAGAACATGCCCCTTCATTTTTGAAATACATTTCTGTTACACCACGGTATTTTGAAGCCAATGAGACGATATTGCTTTTTTCGCCTACCTCGTGTACAAAAAATATATTTTCAAACCAATGCGACGATATTTGGTACATTCATTTACTGATTTAAGACGTACCAGGGGAATATATTATACATCCTTTGCAGATGAACCAAAAAAATTCGGATAAGTTCTTTAATTACTTCTCCATGAGTCATCAATCATTTCTGCAGCAACATTTCATATTTCAGGGTTGTTCTTTACTCCCTCAGTAAACAATTCCATGTCTATTTCTTCGAAATTGGACGCCATTTTCGGTAACGCTTTTGCGATAAACGACGGATGTGTGCACCGCTCAAGTCACACAAGGTACTGAGAGACGTAGGTGCGTTTTTTTTAACGCTGCGGTAACGCTGCGTCGACCGGGGGGGGGGGGGGTGCGGTGCAAAACGAACGCACGAGCGGCGTGTGGTAACACATGTCGACGCAGGTATGTGTGCAGTATTCAACAGATGTCACGTAAACCAAATCACAAATGCGGTAACGTAGCGTCAACGAGCGTTAATGTTCGGGCCTATGGTTCAATAATAATGAACACGAGATTTTAGATTTAGATTTATTTATCTATACTAGAGCCCACGGTAGGTGTGAGCATTCAGCACAACAACAGCACGAGTGAAGAACTGTTGGCTTTCCCATCTATATAATAAAAGCGGTAGAACGGAAGTAGGAGATAAGGAATTAGAAGTGGAGGAAGTGACGTACAGGGTATAGAGCAGCGTCATGTGACGTCATATTGGCTACAAGAGAGATAGCTGCAAGGGGCACTAGATTAAAATGGAGGGTTAAACAACGGCAATTCTAGTGAAGGCAGTGCTTTGAGAGCGGATTTCATCTGCTTAAAAAACGTTGTTTTCTCCAATCCCTAATGCTGCTAGGTTGTAATCGGAAAAGAAACGATTCCACTTGATTAAAAATGTCTGCAACTGCTAACAAATCGACAAAAAACGCGCATTATAGGCCTAAAAAATCCGCTCTTAGCAGCATTGTCTTCAGTAAGACGCCATTCTGTTCCCCCTCCAGTGACCCTTGCAGCTATCCCAGTTACGTGGGTCCAGCATAGAGTTATATACTATAATACAGCGTTGTGTCACTGCCCTATTGTTGAGATGCCCAGTAAAAATTTCTTTTTACAAGGAAGCAATCAATAAGACCGGAAACAGTCATTCTTTGCACGGTATTAAAGGAAAGGTGGAGCGACGTGAATTATCGATGCCCTGTAGCAATCAGTAACAAATGAAATATTACGTCACATTATTTTATTATACGGTTTTTTTTAAAACTGGCGCATTTCATCTCGCCAGCATATCCTGATGGTTAGGGCGTCAGACTATACTAAACTGAAGGTCGTGAGTTCGAATCCCGTCCAAGTAGCGAAAATGGGTTATTAGTTTAAGACCGGTAGATAGCTCACGCTAGGTAGGTGTATATAACTCACCTTCGTATGGGGATCTACCGTTATACAAATATTGAATTTACGATTTCAAGTATGTAATTTTTATTTTTCTCAAAGAAGAACAACAACAACAAAAAAAGTTTTCCCGGCGAAACTGTCCTCCTGCATGCTGAAATTCGAGCAAAGAAACTGATCTCACCGATAACAGAACGACTTTTCTAGGCCTCTTAGCACTGACGGTGCAAAAAAGAATCAAATTAATGGAAAATAAACTTAATTCAGACTTTGCTGTCCTTTGATACCCTGGGATACAAGGACTGAGTAAAAAGGGCTGCTCTCCTGCATCCTATTGCGTTAAAGAAACTGATTTTTTTTTAACAAAACGGTTTTTCTATGCTTCTCTACAAACAGAACTGGTGGTGCAAAAAGAATCAAATTAACGGAAGATAAACAACAAACTGACTTGGTCTGGTCATATTGAAACTGTATGTGCAAAGGCTAACAGAGAAATCATATTTTTTTATAGAATTCTAAGTGATGCTTGTCCAAGGGTCCGTTCAATGCTGTAACTAGGTCCAAATTAGATTACTGTGGAGCTGTTTGGGATCCTTATACCAAAAAGCTGTCCGAAGTGATTTCTAACCGAAGAATTTTAGAATGTAGCCATGCTATTTAAGCATATTGTGCCTTGTTGAGTTATTTTTTTTAAGTTGTTGTAGATTTTTGTATATATTAGTGTTTTTTATTTTGATATTGCTTTTTGCCCTAGTGGGCGCTGCAACTATGTTGTAAATAAATAAATAAATAAATAAATAAAACAATGAGTTAAAGGGATATACCTCCCAGCGCCATTTTTCTCGATCCTCCACATCAAGTACGGCCCCAAAGGTCTATTTCCTTACCGTTAGTCTTTCCCTTGCTAAAAATCCTTTTTTAAATGTGGCGTCTAGGAGATTTTTTGTTGAATATAATGGAACTTTATTTACTAACGATCCGTCACTAAATCATGCATTGCGCGCGTACAATAATCATGACGTTTCATCTCTGTGTGTACATCTACTAATTTTCTAATAATTACCATGAGATCTAACATCTAATAGACTAATGCGGTAAAAATTAAAATTAATTATTCCAATTGATCGCCGAAGCAAAATTATAAGACACAGTCTAGAAAATTATAAATTATGATTTTAAAATACGAGAATCATTCCGGTTTTTGACGACACAATCAATGGGTTCACGCTCGCTGGACTATTATGCGCAATGCCAATTGAGACAGTAGCTATGTTTTTCACTGCGAGGAACGAAGCTACCTCTCAGTTGACCTTAGCTGTGGTAAATACGCGGATGTGATCGTCTCGTGGGTGTTGTGAAGCAGGCGGAAGGTTATAAGGCAGGCGGTATGTTGCTTTAATTCAGACGTTGCTGCCCTTTGATGCCTATTGCGTTAAAAGCTGTTCCACAGCGAAACTCTGCCTGGTGAAATTCGGGCAACGAAAATGATCTCACCTAACAAAACGCTTTTCAAAACTTTTCTGCAAACAGCACTGGTGGTGCAAAGGGAGCCAAATTAATTACAAATTAAGTGTTAATGATATACATCAGCTTCGTTTGTGATCTAAGGTTGTAAAAATATTGAATTTGAGCTTTCAGTAAGTAAGAAAATGTATTATTCAGACTTGCTGTCCTGGGACGCCCTGGGATACAAACGGCACTGCGTAAATTTCGTTAGAGCCAGCTTAACCGACATAAATTTGACCAAGTTCTGCAAGCTGTCTGTTAATTTAGACAGTCCTGTCCAGGGATGCCAGGGATAAGGATTGCCCTGGAATGCGCAATTTCGTGGGAGCCAGCTAAACCGGCGTTAATTTGAACACGCTCTGCAAGCTATCTGTTGATTTAGTCAGTACTGTCCAGGGACGCCCAGGGAGTCAAGATGTCCTTGATACGTAATGTCCTGAGGTGCATAATTTCCTGGGAGAATATTACACCGAGCAACTCTAGTTGCTAAATCGTGCGGTTTCGTTGGTTTCTCCACAAAGGCTAAGGCCCAATAAATAAAAAAAAATTTAAAAATTGTGGGGTTATTGTTTTGATAGAGCCCCGGATAGCCCCTCCACGACTGATTGAGTCGGAGACTTTGATGTTTTAACTCTTGGGTTTTATCTTCATGAAAACCGAGCGTGCTTCGAGACAGGCTGGCTCTTGAGCGAGACGCTCTGTCCAACTAACTGTTGCCAAGCGGAAGGAGGGCAAGAGAGACGAACGTTGTCGGGGGCGACGCTGCCTGAGGCGGCGCACCCTGACAGAATAAAACAAGAAAACTAGACAACTGGATTTTCCGGCTTTTCGTCTTGTAGCTGCTAATAAATACAAAATGGTTCTTAAAAATCCGGACCAAAAAAGATGTGATATCGCCCCTAACCAAAACTTGTTAAGGATTCCCTCCAAACTCGTCGGTCGTTTAAGTCGTGATGTTAAACGCAACCACTTTCGCCAAGTTAACCCCACCGACTTAGACAAAAAAATTTGCATTCGTCTCCTAATAGGATAAAAAACGCCACAAGTTCATACGAGTAACTTGATTTAATTTTTGCCCAAATTAATTTAGGTCTTGGTCACATTACACAATACACAATACACAATACACAATACACAATACATTACACCTAATGTGAGAGACGGGTACACAATAGTACGAAAACAAAAATGAGATTATACTTACAAAAAAAGTGAAAAAACCATGAAAATATAGAGTAACGTAATCAGCAGGCCACACAAGCAGCCGCCATCTTGGAAATGAAGTGTTGCACCACTGATCTTAAACAATACTAACAACCAATTTATCAAACGAAATTTTTTTTTCATTTCTCCATATACCTAAAATTTTTTACAATATTCATTGACGTTATCTTATTGGCAGCAATAGAGCAGTGACACGACGTAGTATTATTGTATATAACTCTATGCTGGTGCCTTAATGGATTAGCTGCAAGGGGCACTGCAGAGAGAAACAGAAGGGCGTTATACTGAAGCCGATGCTGTGAAGAGTGATTTCTTAGACCTAAAACGCGCGATTTTTGTTGTGGGAGAAAACAACGTTATTTTAAGCCTAAGAAATCCGCTCTTCCGTTGTTTTTCCCTTTCTTTTTATGTAGTGCACCTTGTAGTTATGCCCTCCAAAACCCATACTGGTGCCAATATGGCGGCAAATGTCACTGCTTTATAGACTATGCTTCCAACTGAACTCTGATTTTTCTGTGGGTTTCACATACAAATTGTTGGTTTTGCTTTCATATGTTTGGTTATTGCATATAGGACTTGTCAGACCTGGCTAGTCTACAGCACCCTCCCCCCTCCCCCATCCCCACCCGTCGATCCTGTTTGCTTCCCCCGATTGGCCAATTACGCTAGCCAATGTCAACAAACGGGCTTACTTTGCACTTAAAAAAGTAAACTACATTCCGGGATGCAAGCTTTTTTCCTAAATTTAGCAACTGGTTATATTTAATGTCTTCCAGGGTTGATGGCGGAATTAGTTGACCATGGCGCCCCCTTTATGAAGGTTGTTTATGTTTTCCAATGTCGCAGGCTGGTTGGCTCAGCCGAAATCGTTAGGAGCTTCTGTTTCGAGATTTACGTGGAACATTAACAAAAACAAAATATAGAAAAGAGGAAAACGCGGTAAAAACGACTCAAGTTTTAATGCATCGAGCAATTTTGAGATTGCTTTCTTGCGCCTTGCGAATCCCACTCGTGTCGTCAACGAATGCGGTAGGGGAAGAAGAAAATAAAGGGATTTAGGTCCTGTTTTATATATTTGCAATTTGTGCAAGTGGGATTTTTATACTTGCAACCCTCTAGCATTTTAAACTTCATAAAGAATTCAAAAAGGGTTGCTGCGTGTAGGAGAATTTTCCCATTGAGCGCCATTTATGATTCAACAATTCGTTGAAGATCGTAAGAAAGCAAAGGAGCTAGCTGCACGGAGGAATGTTTTTTTAGTGTCAAGAACCGTGACCAAAGCCTGTCATAATCACCAGAACGAAATAGTGCGCCAATAAGAAGCTGATTCCTAGGGAAAAAAAAGCTGAGTGACACCACTGTTTATGACAAGGCCTTTGTTAACTCTTAAATAACCAAATTGAAAAAAAATGAAAAAATAAAACAAGCAGGCCAGTGGATACCTAGTCGCAACCGGTCTTCTGTACACTTCCGCCGCTTTTGGGCCACTTCCGTTTCAGACTTCCGGTCTTTTTTATCCCTTTAAGTCACGAATTATTACTGGTTATTTTTTTTAGGTCCCATGTATGTTAATTCTGTCAAAGGATTCGAGCCAGCATTCTCTTGGTTTGGAGACGAGAACGCTGACCACTAGGCTGTTGCTGCACACTTTGCACAGGATCTTCGGGGCCCTCTCACAAAGCTCGCAGCGCGAGTAAGGAGACGTTCAAGTATTTCGTCATCAGGAAGGGGTGACGATTGATGACGAGGGGGGAGAGGGGGTGTGGCCAGTAGATGACGTAAGTACTTTTTCCCAGTAAAACGGTAGAAAACTCAAAAAAAAAGGTCCTCAAGAAAAACAATGGGAAATGCAAGGAAAACACCTCGTCTTGTGGGGGGGGGGGGGCCCAATATCAACGGACGTGTACAGGAGGGGGGGTTGAGCAATTGATGACGATCGATGACGAGGGGGGAAGGGGGTTTGAAAATGGCAAATTTTTTTGATGACGTAATACTTGAACGATCCCTTAGCTCTCAGGACTTAGTTTTTCGCCCATCTAGTAGTTGCCACGTTTTTTTTGTTAGCCGTGACTGACGGGGTTAAGCGCAGAATCTAATGGTTAAAACCGTTTGTCTCTATCCGGTACCGTTCCGTAGATGATGGGCTCACTTGTCGGTCACTTCCGGCCACTTGTGAGCCACTTCCGCTCCATACTCATTATTTTTTTCTTATTCGTCTTAACTAACTTTTGGACGCTGAGTCTAACGGTGATAACCGTTTGTTTCTATATGGTACC
>JAHWFP010071410.1:0-15468 GCA_023313725.1 Lithobius niger
AATCGCGCCATTTTGGACGCCTTTTTTGCACGCCGTTTTGGATTTTTGCCATCTGGTATAAAATCATACAGATGCAACATTTCGGCATAAGGTCAAATATTTTTCTTACCAAATTTCGTTTGAATCGGTTCATGCAATGCCGAATTATCGAGTTAAAACATGAAGAAATGGTTTTTTTGGTGCCATTTTCGGTCGCCATTTTGGTTTTTTATCAATTGGTGTAAAAAAAAAACAAAAAAAAACATGCATAAACGTCATTAGGCCGAAAGTCAAAGAATACTAGCAAATTTTGTTCGAACTGAGCAATGCAATCAAACATTGAGTAAAAAAGGGTTAATTACCTTTTGACCACATTTGGGCGCCCCCCTCCCCCGCCCAAAAAAGTGCTTACAAAATCAGGTACATACGTCGTTCAACCTTATGTCAAAAAATATTCCTACTAAATTTCATTTGAATCGATTCACGCGCTTGGCCGTAACTGCGGAGCTAAACGTCAAATAGAAAGAACAGAATGCCAAATAAATAAATAAACAGATATTAGAAATAGTATAAATCATAATTAGTAATTGGAATAATGTCGCGTCATTAACAATGAATTGTCCGATGGTTTAAAGAGTTTACAAATGATATACAATTATTTTATGCAACGTGACAATGTCGAACTTGTTGATATTGAGGGTGGGGGCGCGGGAGAGGGTGAGTGGGGTATGCTTTCAGATTATTTATTTGAAAATAAATAAGCACAAACATACAAGGTATTACTTTACTAATTGTTCATCCGCTTACTCCGGTGGTCAGTAAGCAATTTCTACATCGTAATCCAACCGCAACGTGCATGGCGTAATTTACTGGCGTTACCCTTAACTGTAATGCAGCTGCGTCAACTACGCGCATCCGTGTTTCCACAATAGCTGCCCCTGGGACTGCCGTGGGACAGCTTCGCTGCGGTACATTAACGCCAACGTTGGAAGCTTGCATTGTGACGATTTTGGGGCAGAGCTAGCAGCCGCACGTCGTCCGCTCCAACAAAGAAAGGCAGATGCATTAATTTCGTTTTAGTTCGTGGAAAGGAAACTTCCATTTAGCGATATGAGCACTCACGAACCCAGCCTACGCCACACGACTCGTGTATGGAACGATGATTGGAAAATCAAATCGATGATTTTGAAGTTGAGTGGTTAGCTGAGTGGTTTCGGCCAGTGGGTTCGCATTGAACGTACGACGGTTTATTTTCGTAATTACTTAGGGACTGGTCATTATTTATGGGCGCGCTCTCTGCGGGGGGGGGACACGAAAATGTGACCACCTTTCGATGACCCCCTCCTTCGAGATTCTGGAAAAAATCTTGACCTCCCCCACTTTCCCATTCAAGGTTTAACAAAAATGTGCCTCCCCACCCCAGAAAAAAATGCGCTTTTCGTATACCTACTGAGACTGGCTGCAGATGATTCCTGCAGCCGAGATTAGTGCTGTAAACAAATTAAGTAAGTATTTAACTCTCCACACCGAAAGTTACCAAATAGTTGTATGGAAACGTGTCTCGTTTTTAACGAAAATACATGTTGGGTTAAAAATGCTCTATAAAATGTTCCTTACAACCATCTCTTGCCGAGATTCATACAATAAGTATGATGAACACACTGTTTGCTTGTATGCCCACATCCGTAACATAGTCAGCACTTGAAAGACAGAATAAGCCAAGAAACTAAGCCAAGACAATAAGCCAAGACTTTTCTACATTTTGAAAGTTCCTTGAAAAAACTATACTTGCAGTAATGGTACTAATAGCTTTAATACCTTGTAAACACTCACACCATGAGGGGTCAGGTAGGCTTGAAAGTTTATGGCTTGACCCCCCAGAAGCTGAAGTATTTTTAGAAATTTTGACTGCTGAAAGTGCCATTTTTGAGGTCCAAACATGACGTTCCCTTCCAGTTGGTCAGTGTGTTTTTGACCGCCCTCTTGACGGCATCTGAAAAATGTACGACCCTTGCCGAGAGAGGATCCAAAAACTTCATGCCCCTCCCTAATTTCCTCTTTCCCTCCACCCCCCTCCCCCCAGGCGATAAATAATGACCGGTCCCTTAATCCACAGACTTCCCAGTTGTGTATGCATAAACCAATTGTTTGGGCTATTTTACGACAATAAACAAAAACGGAACGTTAAATGTTAAGAGTACGGTTCTAAAAGTCAAAACCTAGAAGGAACACGGACAAGCTTTGACTGTAAGGGTCTAGGTGTAAAATTTTGTCAGTAAGAGGCTGGTAAGCATTAGACCCTTACTACACGGTGGTTAGCTTAGTTCTAGTATATTTGGATAGAACGTGTGTATGGTTGGTTGTAGCAGGTTTTCTTTGTTCTTAGAATATTGTTAAGGAACTTTAAAAAACAATTTTTTTGTGAAGTTTGGCATTTTGTCTTTTGATGCTTTAGAATTTTTTATTATATTTTGGCGATTTATGCTAGAGTATAAGCAATATTGCTTTCTGCTGCGAATATGCTGGCATGTTACTAAGTCGAAAAATAATTTTCAACGTAAAACAAAGCAGGAAACGTATACCTACTACCACTGGATCATCACATGGGTCTTTGTAGGAGGATTTCCAGTTTTTCGTCAAAATGTATTTATTGCTGGCCACAGGGTAGTAAGGGTCTAATGCTTACCAGCCTCTTACTGAAAAATTTTACACCTAGACCCTGACGGTCAAACTTGTCCGTGTTCCTTCTAGGTTTGGATTTTTACAGCCTTACTCTAAACATTTAACGTTCCGTTTTTGTTTATTAATTCGTGCTACTTTTAGAATTGCAGCTAAACTGTAAAACAGTGCAATTGACGGTCAAAGCTGAGAGTTTCACACAAGGACTCTTACTAACCCTTACTAACCAGGCTATCGCCAGTGTTAACAATAGAAACAAATCCTTTAATCATCAGTGTACGTCTTTCAGCTGCCGTTTGCTAATTGACATTGTTGCATAATAACAATGTTTAAAACAATGCAAAACAATCAATCTGGTCGTTTAGAGCTCCGTAACACCTGAACAACTTGACCATGTAGAAAATGCCTTATGGAAAGGGCACATCTACGGAGCAATACCTGTAAAATGAGCTAAGAACCAGCTTTATAGGACAAATAGTTTGACCTGTAGAGAGGACAGACGAAAGGTACATCCCCTGAACAAGAACAAGAAGTTGTCTATTTGGCCCCTCTCTGTATCTCCGTTTCGGCTAGACCGAATTTCACAATATTTCTACTGCAGGCAGGCCTTCACTAGTCAAGGCTAGATTCCAAATTTGGTTTAAAGATGTTTACTTTTGACGGAGAGTTATAAGCTCTCAAAGTTGAGAGTTTAACACAGACGTCCTAGATCGACCCTTACTAACACTGGCTACCGCCAGTGTTAATATTTCGGTGTATGGTAGTTGTTCCTGATGGTGTAACAAAACTGTGTACCGTCTAAACGATAATACCACTAGTTTCACTTGACCTAATCTTCCCATGTTAAATCCGAGATTTTGAATTAAAAACAAAAACGAATTGGTTTGATGCGTAAGGTTAGGTTTAACTGATGATTCGAAGTAAAAACAGCAAAGTGACACAAATAAACTTTTTCATGTAAGTTTTCAGGTACTGCGGTTTTGCTTCACAGTTTACGTCGCGTGAATCCTTACTGCTGTATCTAGCCATTACACACGTAAATACAATTAAAGCCAGAGCCAAAATTTCAAAACTTTTCATGCCCAAACAAACGAAGAAACATGTACTCGACTACTCGACTACTTTCTAAGCTAAATTTTTTTTCAGTCTTCTTCAGTAACGTCATCTACTTTCCGTTCATCGCCCTACTGATGATACATGTATAATTTTTCAAGTTTTCAAGCATTTGCCTAGGCATGGAATTTCATTATTGCTTTCAAGGACATTTCCAGGTTTTCAAAGACTTGTACGAACCCTGAATCACCTGTAGAGCTGTGCTAAGCACACTAAAACCATTAGTTTTTAAACAATTTACAGCGGTGTCGTTTAGCCAACTAGAATGTACCAATCATTAGCTGATCTACCGTGTGCATAAATAAAATGGGTAAAAACATTTCAATACAGCAGTACGGTTTCACGTCGACTAAACAGCACAGCAACACACAGATTATTAGTGTCCCTTTACTGTTTTGACTTCGGATCAGTTAAACCTTACCTTAAGCATCAAACGAGTTCATTTTTGTTTTCTAATATGGATAATCCACAAACAAAATACATGGAAGATAAAACAATAAAACTTGAGACCACTTTATCAAAAGTAAACAGTTAAAATTCACACATCCATTTTTTAATCATTTAAGGAACCACCATTCTTGACTTAGCTAAACAATTTCCCGGTTCCCTGCGTCGGTTTTTTTAAAAGACAAAACCACTGTTTACAGTAATAGCTGTAAACAGCGGTTTTGTCCAAAAAAAATAAATAAATAAAACCGGTGATGCGGAGGACCCGGAAATTGTTTAGCTAAGTACAAAGTGGTGGTTCTTTAAATGACTTAAAAATGAATGTGTGAATTTTGACTGTTTACTTTTGATAAAGTGTCCGAAATTGTGACTGATGGGCCACGAAATATCAAGTTTTAGTGTTTTATTCTTTTTTTTTTTTGTACGACGAAGGTTGTAAAATAACCTAAACCGGGTGTTAGCCGTGGATGCCCCCGAGTAAGAAGATTGACCAAACTGGTGAAAAAAAGTGACCGCTTGAATTTTTTGAAAAAAAAATGGCATTGTACAACAAACAATAAATAAAATTCGCTTCACTACGATTCCGTGAAGGTAAAGTTCAGTTTGAGGAAATTCGTTTACCTGCGTTGGTCCCCGTGAGCCAGGTTATTTGTTTTGCCGGTAGATGGCGGTGTGTCTTTGTTCTTTTGTTCGAAAAGATACCGAAAATGCAACGTGGCGGCGCTTCCGAATTCGTCGAACCTCTGAATGCGTCTTCGTGCTTTCGTGTGTGGAAAAAAAGGTGTGAAAAATGCTAAAATGTCGAAAATTTGTTTGCGAACAAGTGTGAAAAATAAATGCAAACACGTGAAGTGAAGTGAAAAAATGTGAAAAAAGTAACGACCCCTGGTGGCATCTCTGGTGTTAGTGCTATTAAGGCTTTTTATCCACATATATAATTTCCTGGAAGTTAAACTGCCTGTAGCAGTCAGCATCCGTAGTCGAACCATCTTCCTGCCTAAAATAATTCGGCCGGTCCACAGAAACTACGGTCATGGTTACCGTTGGCGTGACGTAGGAAAGTAGTTGTTGCGCACTGCGGTAACGAAATTTGCAATACGAGATTTGCAATCCATCAAAACATAAACACCATGAAAAAAATTTGTTGTTGGTGTTGTATCGTCGTTACACGATGTATCGTAAGGCCGTTTAAAATTATTTAAGTGGTTCTAGGAGCGCACGCGTGAGTTTTTTCTTAGCGCATGAAACGTTTTTTTATGACATTATCTAAAAAAAAAAAAATTCCGATCACGCATCAGCACTTTCACCAAACATTTCCTGGAGCCGATGACCACATCAGCTCTTTTCTCCATTCACATGATAGCCTCGAAACAAATCAAAGGGTCGCTCAGAGGCATGTCACAACTAAAAACTTGGATCTGAAAAATGACTTGTATCAAATGTGCAACTTTTGCACGGTCACTCTGTAATTAAAACATAGATATTGTATTCCACAACAAAATGTAAGCTACTGATTTCGTTTTGTCTGGCCATCGCCCGAACTGGAAAATCATTAATAAAACGAACAAAAAAAAAAAACACCACCCGCTCGCGGAACCGTAGCCAGAACTTTATTTTACCCACAGCCGCGGGAAACCAACATTCCCACGTATTCTAGTGAACAGGGTTTCCACCAAAATACTGAAATAACTTCCCTGAGCTTTCCGGTTTTCCAAAGCAGTTTGAGGTCAATTTAGAAACCACTTCCCATAATTTTACAAAGGAAACTTTTTGACTTATTGTAACGGCTCACATGTACAGTATGACGTAACACGAACCCAACACTTCGTGGTGCTCCTTGTTGTTAACATTAGCAGCGAGCGCCCGTCCAATTGGCGCCTAAACACGGGAATTGGTCGAGCGCCAACAGCTCACAGCGGCCGAGTCCAACTGCCAACCATTTGAAGCCGGTTCAATGCAGTTAGCTAGTCACGTGACGTAGAGCCTTGGGCAATATCTATTGTTCTCGACTCGTATAAATACGGGGGCTTGAACTTACTGAAGCGCCAGTTGGGGCTCCAACTTACTGGAGCGGCATGCGGCAATCAGTAAGTTGTTTCTGGAGCTTAACTCAGGGTCGGTTCGTGGGGAAAACTTGATGCCGAAACTTAATGCGATGCTATGTGCATAGTCCCCTAGCTATGCAGTAAGGAGTGAATAAGAATTGGCCTTGATTCGAAACTTAACGCCCACTCCCTTAGCACCACAAAATATTTTTCCATTTTACTTGTTTCTAGGGCTCAGACAGTACAAAACAGTAGCCTGATTTAATAAACTTTTAGGTATTAATACAGAAGCGTAAGAGTACAATTTTATACAAAAACACATACAGAGTAGCCATCAAGTGATGATGAAACAACGAAATCACGACGTTTCGGTTCCAAGGTCGGAACCGTTTTCATGTGAAAGGTTTTTTTTTGTTTTTTTTTTTACAATTTTATACTGCAGGGTCTTAACATAGCATGTTTAATGCACTTTGACCTCTGCCTGAAAGTGTAACTTTAACTTTTTTCCAGGTTTTTTTGTGTGTGGAAGTTATCGCATTTCCTGAGTTTTCCCTGCGTATCAAACAAAGTACAAATTTCTTAGTTTTCCAGGTTCTACATGATGGTGGGACTCCTGGTGTGTTTAATAGAAATCAAAATTAGCTACGTATACCACAAAGAGAATACACAGAACTTTTCACAAAATTTACCGAACTTTTCAATTTTTTTACCCACAGTGCCCACTGCAGTGAATGCAGTGTGCTGGCTACGGTCCTGTAAGACGTACTGCTAGTACGAAACTTGAAACCAAAAGGTTGAAACTGTGTGAAAACTATAATTAAACGTTTTATTTATAAGATAAGATAAGATAAGATAAGATAAAGCTTATTTGCATATTTATCAAAAGCGCGCAGGAAAGGGCAAGCCTCTAACACCCGTCCACAAAGTTACAAAGCAAGAAAAAGAAAAAAATACAATCGCAAAGAAAAAAAATATCCACAACAGAGGCTCGGAAAAACCTACAATAAAAGATAATACCAGCGCCAATACATCGACTGAGCTGCGGTGCTTAAATTATTGATGGATATACAATTTAAGCGTACCAGTGGTCCGTATGTGAGCTCCCATCTACAAATGGTTTAAATAAAGTTCCTACTACGACATATAAAAGCAGCGAGGCTATTTGATTCGACCACCGACCTTGGTAGACTATTCCAACAGATACACGATTGCAAAAAAAAAAAGAATTTTTCAGTATTTGTACGAAATTGCTGCACTACGCGTTTCCGTGGATAACTTCCGGTATAATTTCCAGGTCGGAGTTCAAACAGGAGTCACGAGTCCACCTTCAAATTACCATGTATAGCAATTTATTTTTCATTATGTCTTGAACTCTTTATCATTCTGAAACACTTCTACAGTACAATAAAACTTGAAGATACTTTACTTGTGCTCAGCTTCGTCGTGCAACAAGCCGCCAGCTAGCCTCCATATGCCGAAGTTTCTTACAAATAAATAAAGGTTGACCTTCGTAGCTTAACCTTGTACATGTATCGATTCGCTAAATTCCGCGCTACTGTATTTTCGTTACTAGGTTGCTGCTAGGATATATAAAAAGCTATATTTATTAAAACGGGCAGACTGGCAGTAACATCAATTTTATCTTTTTGGGGGGGTTCGTGCCTCGCCTGTTTCGTGTTTTAGTACCACTCTGTGTTGTGTCTTTCATTTCTTGTGGGTACTCCATCTTCTTTTCCGTTTTTTCCCCCTCCCTCCCTGTTCACTGTGGATAATGCACCTCATCATCCAGTGCGTTGAATGAGTAATCTATAATCTGTACTTTTTTTTTATCCTGCACTTATTTTTTTATATGATTTTCTTTCGGTCGTATCCCCGGCTTTCAACTTAATATCTTCTCGTAATCCGTTTGGTATTAAAGATGGATCACGGCAGCTTCCGTAGCTTCTTCTCAAAAACGTGCCATGACGTAAACAAACTCGTGGGTCGGAGAGTATAAAGCGAAATGAAGAAGGAGGGGAAAAAAAGGACTGGAAACGTAAGAAGGGAGGATCCGCGAATTAATTTTTGTTTAAAGTTATAATAATTCGTGAAGGAAGATGCTTTCGAGGTGACATGGACTTGTAATTATTTTTATTATTGAAACAATGAAGCATAACGGGGAAAATATAACACTATTGTGTGCATGGCGTATCTTGAGTCCTGGAAGTATTTTACGAGCGACTACGTCTTCCTGGATGGGGGCGGCTTTAATCGACGGCCGCCATTGTTTTTGTAACCATCTTGGATATCAACAAGGCACTCTGCTGCCAAAAACGTACAATCGATTATCTGTGTTCGTTCTGCGGCGAACTCAAGATAGGCCGCGCACACTTTAAGTACTGTACTTGTGAATAAAAGTGATAGGCTACGAAAAGGGTGAAAATGCCAATAGCCAAAGAAGCAAAACTTGGTGGGACGCTTCACAAAGTCCCTACCTGGCATGAAGAATAGTAATAGTAATAGTAAAATATTTAACCAAAAATAAATTGGTCAGGATAGGAGAAGGAAGGGGTCAAGACCCACTAATACCCATCCTTTAATTTAAGAATAAACCAAAGGCCGGAGAATAGGGCAGGTGGGAGGGAGGGGGGGGATTTCATACAGTAAGTTGGGCATGCTCAGGCCTTTTTAGAAAGTTGGTGAGAGTGCAACGGAGACATGGTTTTGTCGAAAGGTGGCCACGCTCAGTGTGTCGGGTAGGGAGTTCCACAACCGAATGTCTCTAACAGCAAAAAAACTACGTCTGGACTCAGTGAGAAAAGTCGGACAAGCAAGTTTAAGGGAGTGACCTTGAGTGGACAGAGCCGGACTGGCATCGAAGAACGGCAGATCAATGCCCACATGGGCATTTAGGATCCCGAATGTCAGGATGAGATCGAACTTCAACCTGCGAAGTTCCAGAGAGTCGAGGCCAAGAAGGGACAATCTTTTGACGTATGACATTTTCTCATGGCTTCTGAGGCTCTTGGTAAAGCGGCGCTGAACGCGGTCAACCATACCACATCCTAAACACGTCTTATGGCAAGCGTCGCAAGCATCTGAAGCATAACTCCTTGTAGCTACGTAGATTAAAAACGGATTTAATGTTAACCTATAAAATTCTTCACAGTAATCTCCAAGTGGGTTAAGGGGTAACAGTTATGAGCTTTGCCTGGAATTCACTAACTGATGAAACTGTTTAAGCCACCTCCGTAAATACCATCAAGAGGTTGCTGGACGTGGAAAACTTGACTGCTTTTCTAAAAATACCTGAGCATTACACATAAAAATCCTGGGTCTCTTATCATGAGGCTGGGCGCTACAAGTCCTTGGACCCTTTTCCTGATCTGTTGTCTTATAACACATTTTTTTTTATTATAAAATTGTAATATTGTAACAATTGTAACATTGTAACAATTATGGTAACATTGTAATAAATTTAAAAGGGAAGTAAAGTAATAACTTTTAAACCTCATAATTCAAAAAGAGCAATATTATTTAAAATACGTTGCACCCAAGAATTTATAAAATAAAATAATGAATTTGAGAATTATCAGTTTTAGTAACATTTCTATAGATGCCGTTTTTGGCAAAGTGCGTTAACTAACTTGCAATAAATTAATGCTTAAATAAATACGGATGCGAGCCTATTTACGTTGCCGTTTACGTTGCTGTTTGGGCTTACATGTCACACTGCCTGAGCTGGGAATCGAACCCAGGACCTTCGAAATCAAAGGCCGATGTCCTACCGCTGAGCCAAACTAACACTACGCATATCTTTTCAGCAAATAGCGACATGTTCGTTTATTCAGAAGTTGTTTCAATGAAGAGTGGCAGCATTTTAGTTCTAAAGGTGTCGCCCACGGTTGACAGAAAGCGGCAACAAGACAAATCAATCACATCAGTGGCGCTTTCGGCGGCCATATTGTCCAACCCAGTCACGTATGCTATTTTTCATCAAGATCCGGCCGGTACTTCTAAAGCCCTGGGTACATCAATTACTACATTTTACACAATTCTTTTTATTACATAAAATGCTACATGCATCGGATTTAAATTGTACTTTTTTTTTATTTACGAGCTTTACAAAAGGCCTGTTTTGCAATAAATAATTGTAAATTACCGTAGTTGTCCTTCAATGGAGTAATCGTAAACAATGTGCCAAAAACAATTTGAAAGGTAGCAAACTGCAAACTATGTAACGGCTTACATGTACGGCAATACGCAAACTCGTCCCCCCCCCCAACACCATGCCGCTAACATGGTTGTTGAGCGCTGCTAACTACCGTGCACACGTGGGAGTTGGCACAGCACCCAACAGCCGGGTGACGAGCGAGTCCTACTGTTCAACCAGTTGGAACCGGGTCGCACCTGTCTACCGTATAGTCTAAGGCAAGAGTTCCATAGTTTGGGCCGCTTTAAAAGCAGCCCGGATTGAAGGGCTCGGGGTAGTTGGTGTTTGGCATCGACCTGAAAGGTTTGACACCTGGAGCCTACGAGGGTCACGCAGAAGGATAAATTCTGGCTGATGCCTGATATGTAATGCTCTGTGCGCAGTCCCCTAGCTGTGCAATAAGAAGTAAATTCGAATTGAGCCTTGTCTTGAAACTAATCATCTACTTCCTTAGCAACCTTACAACTAAATACAATTTTCTGCCGAAAAATCGCACATACTCCCCCTCCCCCCCAAAAAAACAGCAATATTCTACAATACTTCTGCAGACATTTCCATCGGGGTTCTCCCCGTACCTTGTATAACAACCCACACCATCCTTCAACGATGGCCAAGCGAGTGCGAGTTCCCCGAACTCAATACTACAGTATTTCGCCTCGCTGCAAAACGATACACGATCGATAGCTATATAGGGACGCCTACAGCAAAGACGAATCGAGAGAAAGTGAACCAATCTTGTCATTTTGTCAGGGAGGAAATTAGATCCGCCGACGGCGGATTTAACTTCACAAGACAGCCTCGTATAATGCACTAAGGCTTGGGTGCATATACTTGTTGGCTTTTCACTGCTCTAGGAAGCGGGCGGCCGAGTGACGCTTCGTCAGGTAGTTGGAGGGGAAGGGATGCTGGAGAGCACGGAGTGTTGTTGTGTGTAGGGGTGGGGAGGGAGGGGGTGATAGCTACCTTGATAAATATTTCAAACAACACTCGGAAACGGGGGGAGACGACGGAAATCACATCACCGCATATTCGAATGTTGGGAGAAAAGGAGTTTGTCTATATATGACAGTTTTTAGTGGTCGAAATAAAAGGAGGGAGAAATCTGGACCCACGAGCGTGATGGCGCCGTTTATTTATTTGTACAACATTTCCGTTTCCGCCTGAAACTATGTAGCATCCGGTGTACCCACTCGTACCTGTAGCGCAAGCACTTGTGGGGTTTGGGGAATGGCTGTTGGAATCGTAATAGGATGGATTCGATCGATGGCTGTAGAGTGGCGAAGTCTGGCGATAAAGACACTAAGACGGCTTTTTTTTTACCGATGTTTTTATTGGTTTAGGAGTAGATGGTAAATACGCTCGCCCGCCACTAACAAGAAAAACCGACTGATCGTCGTTAATGGAATGATTAATGATTAATGATTAATAATGAGGTTGAAGGAGATGATTTATCTTACATTGAGAAGTGGGATTTAGGGAGGGGGAATTCTCGTTAGATTAGCCAAAAAATGGGTAGACTTCTATCGGGGATTGAAGCACAGTCCTGATTATGCATTAAAATGGAAGGGATGACAATCTTGTACAGAAATAGCGCTTTACGTTGTGTCCATAGCAACGGGGTATTACATTGTTGTACGTCGAGGCAAATGAAACCTTACGCGTTGTTGTAAGCCATCGATAACCTCTGGGAGATGCAGATTGTAGCAGGGGGTCGCAACTGTGCTAGAAACAATTCATTCCAAACCTTCGCAATCTGCACTCGTTCCGGGTTTTAGCCAACGCCAGTAACGCCAACATGGCGCCAGCTAACTTCCTACAATCCTACATTCTACAATCTATTTATTTATTTATTTTTTTTTTTTACAAAATTATTGTAATGCCCCATAAACAGAATAATAGTAATTTCAGATTAAAACAACAATTTTAACATGGCGGAAGAAACATGGCGGCGCTTATGGTGCACACCGTTCTTGCCTCGGTTCTCGCCCGAATGAGATTCGTGAAATACATCTCCCATAATGCATCATTTCTGTCGTAATCACTCCTGTGGTGTGCGACGAAGGCGCAACGCATATACTAATGGCAGGTTGCCACTAATGTGAAAACGCTGTATATCGTAAAAACAATGGAAACACCATTTTATAAAATCGAACAGGTATTGAAAAATTAATTCAAACTTTTGCTGGGGCTAGGATAAATTTTGCAAACAGTATCACACTTTAAATGTAGCTGTGCGTGTTTTACCCTAATCGTCGGACTTAAGTTTCACCAACATTTGAGTTGCTGCGACTGAATTTGCACATCATGTTCAATCGCAATGGCGGATGCCATCCCATAGTCTCAAAGCGGAAGTACCGCAGCTGACCACGTCTTAAATAGTGAATCTGCTTTTCCGGGAAACGCAGTTTACCATATATCGTCCTAGATTGCAGCGAAGCATTCTGAATCTAGGGTCCACAGAGATACGGCTTGATATAAAGGACAGCAATGCTAATTTTAACATTTCCATTGTTATCCAATTTAGTTTAGTTATGAATATTGTACGAAATGTTAGCCAATACGCCTAATGCACAGACTTTTTTACTTTTATTTTTTCTTTGCTGGCCTTAGCAGATGCCGGAGGACGCCTCTAACGTAACGTATGATAGGTTTAGAAGGCGAAACCTAAATCTAATTTCTAGGCGCTGGATGCATCACATGTGGTTCCAGTGTATATAATTATTGAGTTGAGTTGACTTTATTTCGATACAGTTGACAAGGAAATAATTGTTATAGAAGACGAACCTGACACCACAAGAGCAGATGTTCGCGTGTTGGTAAGGGTCGTAAACTCAAATAAAAAACGAAACATTTTCTTAAAAAATAGGAATAAAAACATAATTAATGTGGAAATCAAGCAAAGCCTGATTAACAGCAAATTCATAAGAAAAAGGGGCGAAAATGCACGAGTACTAGAAAATCATGTACCCAAAAGAAAAATACCCACAGCATCGCTAAGCTCATGGGGTTTTGATCTAATAACCACTTAAACAAATGTTTCGTGAAAGATTTCAGCCCAATAACAAGTTTAAGTTCTGTAGGCAATGAATTAAAAACTTTATTACCCAGAAAGTAATTACATTTGTGTACACATTCACGTACACATATCAGCGATTTCATCTACTAATATAATTACAAACAAGAACGTCAAGTCTGCCGTAATAAAAGGGGTTATATGATTGAAGTTTCATTTTACTTGTTAAAATGTACACGGATAAAAATTGGTGATTTTTGATTGAAATAATCAAATGTACAATTCAGAAAATTGCATCTGTTTAAGTGCTGTGGTGCTTTACGTAACGTATATGATTGGTAAAGCACAACAGCACTTAAACAGATGCAATTTTCTGAATTGTACATTTGATTATTTCAATCAAAAATCACCAATTTTTATCCGTTTACATTTTAACAAGTAAAATGAAACTTCAATCATATAACCCTTTTTTTTACGGCACACTTGACGTTTTTGTTTGTAATCCGTGTATCTTTTTTACGGCTATGGTGTCGCGCTATAAAGGTTTATGCATGCAGTCGATTGTTGCATGCACGAATAATGAATCTGGAGTTTGCAGAGTGGCATTGTTCCCTAAATACAATGGTTAAAACAATGTAAAACAATCAAAATGATCGTTTAGGGTCCCGTAACTCTGGAATGGATCGACCAATTGAAAAAGCGGTCCCTGTAAGGTTGAAGCCCAGGGAAATTTCTGGCTCAGGTCATGTTTCAGATTTTAGGTAGGTGCAGTAGTTTTTTCTGAAACCGTGTCAGCCAAGAAGAACAAGAACAAGAACCAGACAACAACAACAACAACAAGTGAACAGTTTTCAAATTTACGTGTGGCTTCCTACGTTTACTCTAGCATAAAAAAATAAAATAAAAAAATAAAAAAAAATTAAAAAATAAAAAAAAATTAAAAAATTTACTCTTGCATGGAATTGCATAAAAGTTGGTGTAAAGTTTGGAAAAGTCGCTATCTACTATCTGGCCAACTTTGGTCGAAATATATTGAATAGAAACGGAGAAATTGATAGTTTTAGTTTTGCTGGAGAGAGGACTTCAATCATATATCGCCGTGTATGATACTCATTCCGGCAAAAGTAAGGAGGAAAGTGAAAATCAATTAACTGTAAAAACACGTGCAACAATCGCTTTAAACTTTGACTACAATTGCGATGCACGTCGCGAATCATTGCTACCTTGCAAACAATGTCTGGTCGCGTGAATGTGGTATTGTTGGCGGGCTATACGTTTTGACTAATGGACTTTCGTTGTTGAGCTAAAAAAAAAAAAAAACGAACCCGTGTATCAACTAAAATTGGACAACGTTAAACAAAACGACGGTATGTTGCTAATTTCGAGGCCCGCAATGGACCTCGAAATTGGCAGCCTGATACGATGGAAAGGCGCAGTTATTACGTAGAGGCAGACTTGGAGAGCGAAAGTTAAATTGTTTTAAAGTGGGCGGCAACAATGTTTGCATGCGTGAGCAAATGAAGAACATTACATGCAATAATTTGGTGGTGCGTGCATGGTGCCAACGCGAATTGTTACTAAGTTGATGGAAACAATCACGGAGATTACCTTGCAGCAGACGGTCTTGCTTGCGTACTGAATGCTGACTTTCTCAGTGATACGGCAATTTAGCATTCAGTAAAACACAAGTACGCGTCTTTTCGGCGTCTGGTTGTACTGATGAAATATTGCAAACGCGATTGACTTTCCTAAGAAGACCTAACACCGGGAGACAATCACGGAGATCAACTTGCAGTAGGGTGGGGGGGGGGGGGGAGGCAGAAAAGGAGTGGAAGAGGACGAGGGGAAGAGGAGGGGCGAGTAAAATTGAAAGATCAGCCTACTAATGAATGAAATATTGCATACGCGATCTACTTTCCTAAGAAGACCAAACACTGGGGGAAGCTAAGGCCGGGAGACTCAATCCACCGTGCAGCATGCACGGGTCCTGCTATAGTAAA
>JAHWFP010071411.1:5888-33035 GCA_023313725.1 Lithobius niger
CCCCCTCACGATGATCAGCAGCTAGCAACCCAATGACTTACGAATTCCTCAACCATCACGTAGCATATGTTTAAAGCGTGCCTTCCCTTTAATAAAACAGCTATACTGGTAAACATCGGAGGAACTGCGCTCGTTGTTGACCAATGAAGATTAACAATACAGAAGAAGGGCAAAGAATGTCGGTTATTCCATGAACGGAACAAGAGGAATTTGTGACAGACGGAAGTATGCGGCGATTGTGTTCTACCCAGCGGGACGGATTCTGAAGCACTTCCGGCTAAGCGGGCAGATCGGATCGAATCGCCCTCCCGCGTGGAAACCGACAACTATAGCATTCCAAGGCTTGACAACCAGCAGGGCTGCACGCAGTCACCGCAAGACGGAGGTTTCGTGCGTCGTTGTCGTTGAAAACGGGAAACGCTTGGGCTTCGTTCTTTTATTTGTTCTTTTTCTTCGGTGGCTTGCTTGGTGGACGAAACGGAAAAAGACAGGCGTCAACGGACTGGAAGGAAAAGAAAGGAATGGATGGAACGAGCTCGTTCTTCTCGTTGAGCAATTCGCAACAAAAGCAGTGCTGCTCAAGCAAAAATAGCAAATTTTTTCGCCAAAGAAAGGCCCTCACGCAATAATAAAGCAGGAGCGCTTCAGATCAAAGACCCCCTTGTTGTTAACACGTAGTAACGGCCTACGAAAGGCTATATTATGATCGTCGATTCGGCTTCCCCCACCGCACCCTCGATACCAAACTTTGTTTTTTCCCTTACCTTTGGTTTGCTAGTGTCCATTTGCCTTGCGTAACAGTTTCGGCATAACAGACCTTTTCTTACCTGGACAAAATATAGAATACGCACGTTTTGTTTTGATGGCGCATGGAATTACCTCGTTCTTCTGGGTCTTAAAGGCGTCTGTTCACCATTTCGATAACGTTGCCCATATTCTAAACACAGCATCCACGTTCCAGATTCTCCGTCATCCAATAGGCCGATGTAGGTCACGTGACCTCGTTTTAGTTATGAAAATTCGCGGCTCTGCAGCGAAGTGTTGTTCCTTTTCTAATTTGCCGCTATTTTCTTTATACTGCTCGAAGATCCTATGGTGCTGCATATAGGCCCGTTGAAAAGGTGAAAAGACGCTTTTAAGCTCTAACCAGACAGAAGAAAATATCGTGCGAAGTGCCTACAAGGTCAAAATTGCTCCACTCAAAATTGCTGCACTCAAGTAGTGAGTATGGCGTTTATCGACCGATTTTGACGTCTTTGCAACAAATATGGTTGCAACATACGGGATGGAGTAAGAAAGATGTCAGAATCGTCGTTAAACGCAACACCAACCCTACGATTCCAGCAATTTTGACCTTGTAGGCACGTAGTAACGCACAGCTTTGCACGAACATTTCTTCAGTCTGGACGAAAAGGACATTTTCTGGTGACAGCTCCACCTATGCCCTAGATCAAGGTTGCATCCAGAAAATTAAAACAAACGGGCGAGTATGGGGGCCGTCAGCGTGCGGGACCGGCGTATGTTACACCGGAGGTGCAGCTAGTTAAAATAATTGGTTTTGCATCAACTGAGTGATGCACGGAAAAAGCAGAACTGTAGGTTTTCAAAGGTTGTCAAACATTCGTGTTTCTGAAGTACGGAGGTGCGCGGATTGAGCAGGCAAGCGATGGACTACGATTAAAGCCCTCTAACGGCAGATGAAACATGTTTAAAATGTATCCATGCAGTGGAAGTCAATCGTTCCTTTTGCGTATTGGAGTGGCAAACAGCGCCAAGAATTAAGATACACAAGTGATCACTAATGAAGTTCCCTTTTAAAGGGATATACCTCCCAGCGCCATTTTTCTCGATCCACCACATCAAGTACGGCTTCAAAGGTCTATTTACTTACCGTTAGTCTTTCCATTGCTAAAAAAAAAAACGTTTTAAAATGTGGCGTCTAGGAGATTTTCTGTTGAATATTGTGTAACTATATTTAAGAACGACCCGTAACTATATGATGCATTGCGCGCGTACAATAATCATGACTTCTCGTCTCTGTGTGTACATCTACAAATTTTCTAATAATTACCATGAGATCTAAAATCTAATAGACTAATGCGGTAAAAATTAATATTAATTATTCCAACAGATCGCCGAAGCAAAATTATAAGACACTAGCCTAGAAAATCATAAAGTGTGATTTTAAAATACGAGAATCATTCCGATTTGTGACGACACAATCTTTGACTTGATTCTGTCTCGTGTACTATTCCCAAAGCCAACCGAGACAGCAGCTATGCGAGGAACGCAGCTACCACCCCAGCCTACCTTGGCCCTGCAATTGCTCGGATGACGATCCGCGCGTAGCTGTAATTTGCCACGCGGAATGTTATAAGGCAGGCCGGGTGTCCCTTTAATAAGATTAAGTGGCCTTTTCCTTAGTTGTTCCGAACTTCGCCATGCTTTACCAAAACTCAGCCGCCAACACATCGATATTATACTATTTCGATATTTCACTTCAACAATTAATTGCAGATAGTTGAAATTTCAGCAATCCTTTGGTTGAAACCACATTCTTTTAACTACCATCACGGGGCAGACCATTTGCATAGAATGTACATTCCTCCGCCACCTGAGCTCACCTTCTCACTTCAAAAGCTTAGAAGCGTCTTGACCCAACAAAGATCAATACAAAGGTGAGTCGAGTATGGTTTGCTCTCCTTGTTCCTTCCTCCTCTCCATCCTTCCGCTCCTCACCCACCCCCCTCCTGCAGCTTTCGCTTCCGAGTAATTTCTAAATAGCGCTCTTTATACACTGGATTATTTCTCACGTATAGGCTACACATGCATGAGACTGAATGCTGTGCCGCAACAAGTTCGACTCCAAAGAATGCTATTGTTAAAATTTAATGGGCTTAGGGCGCATTTATGTGACGTGCACTTTCTCGCGAGCTAGATTTGCTTTTGTCTCGCTTCATTTTACAGTGCCTTTAGATCTGTTAGTTCGTGGATAAAAAGCCCAAAGGTGCCGAAAAAAAACAACAGTAAAAAGCGGCCCGCAACGTTTCGGATCCATACTCGACAGGGACTACGCTAAGAGGGGGGGGGAAGGCTGGCCGCCCCATGGTGTCCCCCCTCCCCACCCATCAGATCAAAATCAAACATTCAAACGAAGAAAATTCTGGTTAATTGTTAATAAAACTACAGTTGTTTGTTTCGCAGAGATAGAATGGACTTGAGGTCACACCATGGGGTAAAAATTGTTAAAACCTAACTTGGCACGACTGCTTATCTCTGTTGTTGACAATCTTGGTACAGCCTAGTTGTGACAGAGTTGTGAAATAAGAATCTTTTTCTTTCAGCTGGATTTAAAACATTCCCAAAAAGTTGGGTGGGAAACAGTTAGGAACGCTGGATGTGAAAAGAAAAGTGCAAGAGTGCTAATTTTTTTTTGGGGGGGGGGGGGGGGGAAGGGGGGGGGGGGGACAACCGAGAAAGTAAATTTGTTTGGTTCGCTCCTCTGGCTAAAATTACTGCCCCACTGCCGCCTCTCCAGTAAATTGATTCTTGCATCGTCACTGCACAACAGACAAACGCACAGACAAACACACACAACATCCAAATTCATTGTAATATTCAACCTCGCTTGCTTCGCTCAACACGGCCAGTATCTTAGGGAAATTGCTCAACTTCGCAACCATCGAAGCCAAACTACATTAAAGTGTCCGCGGCCTATCTTGAGTTCGCCCCAGAACGACACAGATACTCAATTGTATGTTTTTGGTAGCAGAGTGTCTTGTTGATATCCGAGATGGTTACAAAAACAATGGCGGCCGTCGATTAATGCCGCTTCCTCCAGGAAAACGTAGCCGCTCATAAAATACCTCCAGGACTCAAGATAAACCGCGTACACAATATGACTAAAGGCAGTATTGAAATATGGGTACAAGATGATGTGCTATCTAGCCAAACGCCTTCCCCCAACAACCTCCTCTTCCCCCGCATACCACTCCACTCGTCTTCTTGACCCTCGCGCGGCGTAGAGGCCTCATCACCATATCAATTGCAACCTTCTCTCCCTCGTTTGTGCCATCCCCCCGCTTTTCACGCCCTGGGGTCTGTTTACCCTCGATAGCACTAATTTCAAGCTCTGACTGGAAGGAACACTCTCGCACCCGCCATCTGGCGACAACGGCAGCCGACTTAAAACGTGACGTCATGCTAGTGTAAATATCGTCGGGGTTGCTGATTATGAACGCGGTGTACGGACGCACGGCCGCGACATCAGTTCGCGTCGCGAACAACGCCTTGCCGATATGTTGGCAACGTGTGTGGATATAGTTTATGGAATTTGCCACCTAATACAGTTACCGTGGATCTTACATTAAATCCCGCCGGGATCGCCCACACAAAGCAGTGTAGAGAGCTTGTTCACGTTTGCCGATTCCCGATATTCTCTTCCTCCTTTCGGGCTGCCAATACGAACTCCCGAACTCCCGACGGAGACATTGTGCTTGATTACCATCCTTTGTTTTTAACAATGAAGCGCTGTTATTTTTGACATTTTGTCAGCAATCTATTGTAACCCCTCATGCTGGACGAACGTTTGGCTTGAATTTTTAGCTTTTAACTTCACTCCCCTCCTGATCCTCCCAGCTGACCCACTCCCGCATCAATCGCCATTTTTGGATGCCTTTTAGGCTTTTTATTTAGAATATTTTCCCTTAACTTTAGCTCCAACGTAAAATCAGCCAAGACTTAACCAATGCTTGCATCAATGTGAGCATCATCCGGACCCTTTCGGAGCCTAAATTTTCAATTAATAACCATTCAAACTTAAATTCTGTTCAATTGGCTTTTAGCCAAATCCTATACCACGCGCCATGGCTGTTTGCTGTGACGTGCACATCCCGTGACTGGGCTAGTCCAATCAGACGGCCAAACAGCCGTTGTTCTCGTTCGTCATTGGCTAACTCATGGTGACGTCACGGCAAACAGCCATTGCGCATGGTATAAACAAACCGAACGTTCATTCCTACCCTTTTATGACTCGAACCCGTAATTCAGGCGAGCCAATAAATCAACCATGATCTCAACCACTTTTTGGGTAACATGATTCCACCATAGGTTTATAGAAGCTTTGAGCGTTAGGTTTTGGATCAAAATTTCATTCCCATTTTAGCTACCAACCACCTAAAACTTCCCATTTCCCCTGTAGTCCCCGTCACTCATGTTATGAACGGCTTAAGGTAAACCCGAAGCCAAGTTCCCAACAACAGTTCTGAAAAAATTTAGTGACATTTTGATGAGGTCATGAATGGTAATTGAACCATCTGGCACCAGAGGATTGTTTGCTGCCCGCTTGAAGACTTAAGTTTAAAGGAAATTTATCACTTAGGCTCTGGAATTTAAAAAAAAAAATCTAAGTTAAATAGGTCCAGTTAAGCGTGAGGATGAAAAAATAGAGAAAGAACTTTAGGAGAGTACGTTTCCGTAAGTTTTACTGTACTGTTAAAGCCGCTTCCACAGGCCCCGGCTTGTGCCCAAATACAAAACCCGACACCCTTCCTTCCTTATTCCTTTCCACAATGAACTCTGACATCGCGTCCAAGGTCTGGACTTTAGTTAATCTTTCTCTCCCTGCAACATTTTCGGCGTCATCATTGTAGATTTCTCCCCTCCCTCTCCCCAAGATTGTCGTCCTCCTGCTTTCCCTCTATCTCGCTATTGCTTATCAGCGCTTCAAGAGTCAAAACGTTTTCCTAAAGTGCGGGCCTGCGTTCCGACCTTTTCCACACTGAAACACGGGATCACGGTTGGCGTCTCAAGTCCGACCTCGAGCAGGACTTGAAAGTCGGGGTCGGATCCGGACCCAAGTCGGAGTCGAGTGTGGAAAGGTCAGCCTCGGGTCCGAGGTGGGCCCGGGCTGGGTCGGGACTTTTTCCTCAATGTGTAAGGGGTATAAGTGAGGAGTGTCTACAGTGGTACAGCACGCTCAGCAGTAAGGTTGGAGGCGTGTGCCACGTCGTCAAGGCTCATCTTAGGTTACATTACGTTTATTACGGAGTCGTAGCACAAAATGGCCAACTGCCCCAGAAAACAAACGAATTACCAAGCTAATAAATTACCCACTTCATAAAATAACAATAAACACAATCTAAAAATAATTTCCTATCCTAAAGATGGTATCAACAACATTCTAATTCCATGTACACCAACACAAGTTTACCACAACCATCAAAGCTCTGTAGTTGTGGCAACTTACATGTGGCCAGATACCCAAGAGCCGTTGTAAATCTTCATAAAGACCAGTCGCAGATACTAATACCCCTGTCCCCTTCCACACTGGATCCCGAACACACAAGAGCCATTGTAAATCCATATGGAGACCAGTTGCAGATACTAATACCCCTGTCCCCTTCCACGCTGAATCCCGAACACCAAGAGCTGTTGTAAATCCATACGAAGACCAGTCGCAGATACTAATCCCCCTGTCCCCGTTCACACGGGATCTCGAACACTCCAAGAGCCGTTGTAAATCCATGTGAAGACCAGTCGCAGATACTAATGCCCCTGTACCTTTCCACTTTTCATCCCGAACACCCAAAAGCCGTTGTAAATATATATGAAAACCAGTCGCAGATACTAATTCCCATGTACCCTTCCACACTGGTTCCCAAACACCGTGTTTGGTGTCTGGGCCCTGACATACACCCTTCTTTCCATTCCCTTTCCACACTGTACTCCGACATCGCAGCCAGGGTCTGGGCTTTAATTAACTTTTCTCTCGCTACATTTTCGTTGCTGACGTATATTTTTTTTGTCCCTCCCCCTCTACCGCCCTCCCCCCCCTCCCCATCTCCTGTTCTGGTTTTATCTCACTATAGTTTATCAGTGCTCCAAGAGTCAAAATATTTCCCCAAAGTGTAGACCTGCACATGACCCTTTCCTCACTGTCCGAGTTGGCGTCTCAAGTCCCGACTTTGACAAGGACTTGAAAGACTGGGCCCAGTGTGGAAGGGTCAGGCTCAAGCCCAGACCTTTTCCTCAGTGTGGAAGGGGTATAAGCCCACATAAAGAGGGCATTCCAGAAGAAAGTGTTCCACAGCCTTGAACGTATGACTGCACCTGCAAGCTGGAGAGCTGCTGAACCCCATCTGAAATGCAGAAACCTGAAGCGCCACATATCCGCCCGACCTACAACAATATTGGGGGGTGGGGAGGGAGGGATGCAGACATAATTGCCGCCACGACTGGTTCATTACTATAAAGAATCAGCACCTTTGCGTGATGGAATTAAGTTTCTTGCTCGGCTTTCCGAGAGGAAGGACAGGTTTCTTTACTCCACCGTTTTCGTCTGCCTCTTCTGAGGGGATACGCTAGAGGTTTGATAATTTTAATTGTTTTAATAACGTTTTAATTTTTTAATTTGTGTGAACTTTAATAGACTCCTCCTTTTAAGCGTGAGTGACTCTCGGCAGTTTTTGAGTGTTGTTATTTTAGTAATTTTCGTTGCACCAGTTGGCTTTTAATTTAACTCCTCTACGATTGGATCATTTCTTCGAGGTCTAGTCGGAAATTGGCCAAGAAAATAGCGTTGCTGAATGTTCATTGCTAAGTCGCGACATCTATTGGCAGATAGTGGCGGCTTTTAAAATAATAATTTTAATTTTGTATTATCTATAAAAGTATTTTAAAATAGTTTAGTTTTTAAAGTTATCACTCAGCCACAGTTCAGCTATTCTCTGCGCTTGAAATAAATAGCGACACGTTTGTGTATCCAGAAAGCGTTTCAAGGAAAGGAACGTCGACATTCGTTTAACTGTAACTATCCCTTGGCTGACAGAAAGCGGCAACAGGACAAATCAATCGAATCAGTGGCGCTTTCGGTGGCCATATTGTCCAATCTAGTACCGGACGCTATTTTTCATCCAAGATCCGACTTGGTGTAGTAGCAAGTTTCCTCATAATGTTATACGGCTTGGTAAAAGAAATTCGACGCGCCATCCACTTAGCCACAAGTACTTGTGAACCGTCAGCTTCCCGTCTTGTTTAATTCTTATTTCACGGTTGATTTGTATTCTATTCGTTTAATTTGGAATGTGGCGCGGCAAATAAGCGCCCATCCAGTGGCGATTGGAAAGTGTATGTTTATTGTATACACGTGTTAAATGCTGCCTATGGACGTTCCCTTAAAAAAAAAAGGCCGTGTCAGTATGGCTCAGCGGTAGGACCTCGGCCTCTGGTTTCAAAGTTCGTGGGTTCGATTCCCCGCTCAAGCAATCTGACATTTAAATCCAAAAGGCAACGTAAATAGGTTTGCATCTGTATTTAGTACTTGTGACTCATGTTTTAAGCTTTTATAAGGCCAGGTTGCGGCGATCTGGGTAGCGTCGTGGTAGCTTAGCAGTTAAAGCTGCCGACATGTAATTGGGAAAGCCGGACTCGAACTACTGGCCATATGATGACATTAGAAACTTTTTCCTCAAGATGGCTGCACGTTGGTCTTCACTGCAGCCCTCAAGGATCTGCCACCAGTCGCACTGTGAGCACACCATAAAAAGCATTGCTCTAGCATGCGGACTTAACTGTGATAGGTAGTCGTGACGCGTGATACGTGGATTTTAAACTTAAAACATTGCCTTGACCCTACATCATCAAAGGGTTTCAAAGGGTTTAACGAGCGTTAACCACTCCTGGTCCACTCCCTAGATCATTAAAGTTTAACAACAATGGCTTCATGTTTCGTACCATTTTTTCCACTCGAAGTCAAAACAAAGACTCCGGAGGTTAAATTTCATGAACACACGAAGAACCTACGTACGTGTATAGTATACTGCACTACAACATTTTCTATTCTCATTGAAAAAGTATTAAACGATCGTTTCATGTAGCAATAAATCGTCCGACGACTTAAAGGATAGTCACCGTTACCGTAAAATGATGTTCGTTTAGTGCTGCAACATGGGAAATCTATAGAGCAGTGACACGACGTAGTATTATTGTGTATAACTCTATGCTGAAGCCTTAATGGGTTAGCTGCAAGGGGCACTGCAGAGAGAAACAGAAGGGCGTCATACTGAAGCCGATGCTGTTAAGAGTGATTTCTTAGACCTAAAACGCGCGATTTTTGTTGTTGGAGAAAACAACGTTATTTTAAGCCTAAGAAATCCGCTCTTCCGTTGTTTTTCCCTCCATTTTTATGTAGTGCACCTTGTAGTTATGCCCTCCAAAACCCATACTGGTGCCACTCTGGTGTCAATATGGCGGCAAATGTCACTGCTCTATATAATGAGAAGATTACCACGTTCTTGCGCCGTAACACGAATCAGTGCTATCATGAGGGCGCTTTAAGCACGCCTCGCGGCAGTTTGTAACGGTCTTGGATAGTTTTTAACGGCCTCGCGTGCTACGCGAAAGAGAGCGTTAAAGGTACATTCCGCCTGCCTTATAAGCGCCACGTGCTGATCGCCACCGCGCATGTTACCATTACAACGTTTCGCAAGATTCGGTGTAGTAATACAAGGTCAACTGTGATAGTAGCTGCGTTGTAACTATCACAGTTGGCCTTGGGCGTAGTAGACGAAACAGCATGAACATAAAAATGGTGTCGTCGCAAACCGGAATGATTTTCGTATTTTAACATCACACTTTTTAATTTTTTAGGTTAGTATCTTACAATTTTTCTTCGTCGATCTATGTATTGCCACAAATAATTTTTTGATTTTTGATCTCATGATAATTATTAGCAAACGATTAAAAATGTGTACATGCACACACACACACACAGATGATTATTGTAAAAGCGCAAAAATGATCATATAATCACAGGATGCTATTAAATTAGTTCCCAATATTCAACAGATAATCTCCTATAGACGCCACATTTTAAAACGAATTTTTAGCAAGGGTTGACTAACGGTTGTAGTAAGCCTATTCAGAGCCCCCTAAGAAAGAAAGGCCGAGTCAGCGCCTGCAAAACCGCGCACAGAAAACATTGCGCAATCCGTCGAAACGGCCGCTAGATGGCAGCTAAGGCATGTGCCGCTTTCTGCGAAGAAAGCATGGCCAAGAGTGTTGTCGCGTGCATTCAGGCTGTTTAAAATAAAAATGGTAAATTGTTGTTTGCCTTTCTGTAATTCCACGGCAAGAATATTAACTTGAAAGGGTGTGAATTACCATGAATTATCCTCAGACCGCTATTTTACGAGCCGATGGCTGCAAAACATTAGCCTAAAAGGTTGGATCAGCCACCTGACTGCTAATACAAATGAAACTTTTTTTTTTCTTTGAATGAATTGTTGATTCCCCATTTGTCACCTTATTGTTGTGTCTGTGTTTTTTTTTTGTATTTATGTTTTATATAATAATAAAAAGCAGTACATTCATAAAAAAAAATGAAACTTGTCGGCATTTTCGTATTAGTTTAATTTTTCAAGGATGACGTTGTCCTTTATGGACTATTAGAGAACACAGAAGGAAATTAAAATAATAAATGACATTGTAGCTAAATTAATAGGCTATAAAAATATGGCTACTATTTATAATTTGGATTTACGTTGAAAAATTCCGTACCCCCAATTTGATAATCGACGAAAAGAAAAATTTGTCAACCATCAATAAACAAAATTAACAGTGATTTAAAAAATATCTCAGCCCAAAGTTAAAAAAAAAAGTGAAAATAGGGACCGTGTTTCTGGATCCAAAATCCAATTTTTTTTTTTTTTTAAGATTTTTTTTTTCAACTTAGAAATTGGGTGGAAAAAAACGAAAAATAGGAGCCACTTTACCGGATTCAGATTCGCTTTTTGGGACATTGTCGCAACTTCACAACTTTCACAATTTTCACAACTTTTTTTTTTTAAACTTTCGACTGAAAAAAAAAGTTTGAACACAGAAAAAGTAATTGTTTAAACCATTTTTGAATCACGGAACTGTCAAACGTCACGCTGAGTCCTAATAAGTATCAGACTGTGAGGGAAAAAAACTAACATATACATTTACACTTATTCGTTTCTCTCAGTCTGACGGGACGAATATTTATCCATTATTCTGCACAACTTGAGCAGCAAATGACAACAATCAGATGAAAAAAAACAGACCAAACTGAAATAGAAAACCAGTAGGAATGGAACTGTCGAAAATAATTTAAAAAAAACATGGCCCTCTCGAAAAAAAAAACGTTCTTGGGCATTAGACCATAAAAATTAAATTGGCAATTTATGCCTACTTTTATTTTTAATATTTTTTAATCCAACTTTCAGGTGTGCAATAAAATATGTTTCCGTTTTGCCCTATAATTTTTTTTTTCCAAATGAAATGTAGTTTTGGGTGTATCTGTCTGCTTATTTCTCGTATTATTTTGGTTATTAAAGAAAATTTTGTGCACAAAATTATGAAACTGTCGAAGTATTTAAAGTCATTGACATAGCTTGATTTCTAACAATTTAAAGCAGTCATTATAAATCAGTGCTGGACTAATAATGAAGTACGAGTTGTTGTTCAGAGTAATTCTTATTTTTTTAATCATTACTTTACGTTTTTCTTTGTTCGTATTTAATTTAAGCTTTTACTTAAAATATCAACCCGATTTAGGAAGCTACTGTCTGTTTCTAGTCGCTAAAAGTAGAAAAAACTAGCAGCCGCGAATGCTAACTTAGCGCCAAAGTGGCACATGCCAGGAGCGCCCTCCTGCGGCGAACTTTAGCGACTTACTGTGCGCGTTTTCCAGCATTACGGGAGCTACGGTTGACTCGGCCTTTCTTTCTTAGGGGACTCTGGCCTACTACACTACAGTAACGGATGACACAGGATTTCCTCTCGACACGTTTTATTCTCAGCCATCTTACTTACAAGCTCACTTCTTCTCCCCCCGGAACACAAAATACAGCGCGCGCAAAAACGCATGCGCGACCTAACGGTCCAGGGTTCGAGTCCCTGTTCGGGCGCCACTTTGTAGTAATCCTACTGCACTACAGTAACGGATGACACAGGATTTCCTCTCGACACGTTTTATTCTTAGCCATCTTACGTACAAGCTCACTTCTTCTTCACCCGGAACACAGAATACAGCGCGCGCAAAGACGCATGCGCGACCGGAAATGGCAGCAAGGCCATATGAGAAACAGCATATCATTACAATCATTACAAGATAAGAAAATAGAACGTTGGGGCCGTACTTGATGTGGGGGATCGAGAAAAATGGCGTTGGGAGGAATGTACGTACCTTTAAGCCTTTCTACATACAAGGAATCAGTGGTAGTTGCTGTGGTGCAAGGCGTGCTGCGCCATCTGCAGTTAGCACACCATAATAACATAACGCAATCCTTACAAAGATTAGTCACGCACACTCGTGTTGGTTCTGTTTTTCTCCTGTCTAGCAGCGAAATCACTTACCTCGCTGACCCTGGAATTGTGAACCCGTCAACAACGATATAACAGACACTACTTACTCGGGCATCTGAGTTGATTAGAGCGCTCGCGTTATTAATGTTTGGAACGCACTCAACGAATCCCATTAACTTGCCAAGTGCAATTGCTCCGGATGGTGTATAGACTACATCGCACACCCAACTCAATATTTTATGGATTGTCGTTACGACCTGGAACAACCATCGTAAACTGGTTATTTATGGGTCTCAACCCCTTGTCATTCATGGCCCCAACGATAACATTTTTCCGCTGTGAAATGATATATAAAATATTGGGTGAATGAAACGGCCGTCTGTAAGCTTTTGTGAGGACTGCACAATACAAACACAATAGAGCAGTGACATTTGCAGCCATACTGGCACCAGTATGGGTTTTGGAGGGCATAACTACAAGGTGCACTACATAAAAATGGAGGGAAAAACAACGGAAGAGCGGATTTCTTGGGCTTAAAATAATGTTGTTTTCTGCAGCAACAAAAATCGCGCGTTTTAGGTCTAAGAAATCACTCTTCACAGCATCGGCTTCAGTAGGACGCTATTCTGTTTCTCTCTGCAGTGCCCCTTGCAGCTAACCCATTAAGGCTCCAGCATAGAGTCATGTATACAATAATACTACGTCGTGTGACTGCTCCGATACAAGTACTTGTGAACCGTCGGCTTCCCGTCTTGTTTAATTTTTATTTCACGGTTGATTTGTATTCCATTCGTTTCATTTGGAGTGTGGCGCGGCAAATAAGCGCCCATCCAGTGGCGATTGGAAAGTGTATGTTTATATGTATACACGTATTAAATGCTGCCTATGGACGTTCCCTTAAAAAAAAAAGGCCGTGTCAGTATGGCTCAGCGGTAGGACCTCGGCCTCTGGTTTCAAAGTTCGTGGGTTCGATTCCCCACTCGTAAGCAATCTGACATTTAAATCCAAAAAGCAACGTATATAGGTCTGCATCTGTAATTAGTACTTACTTGTGACTGATGTTAAAAGCTTTTATTGAAAGCCACCTTGCGGCGATCTGGGTAGCGTCGTGGTAGCTTAGCTGTTAAACCTGCCGACATGTAATTGGGAAAGTCGGACTCGAATACTACTGGCCATATGATGACATTAGAAACTTTTCCCTCAAGATGGCTGCACATTGGTCTTTACTGCAGTCCTCAAATACCGCAATGGATATGTCTGTTTATGAAAAATTAAAAAGCAAATAGGTGCACAAGCATACATTTAAAAATGCGGCGTTTCGAGTAGGATACGACTCTTTCTCAAGCAATACGTAGTACTTGGCTAAAAGTCAAAACATGTAAAAAAAAACTGGGCGAAATTACAAAGCACAACAAAAGCACAAAGCACAACAAAAGCACAGTTTAAAAATGTAAAATTGATGGAACCCAAGCTAGGGTGAAATCTGGCGTTAGGGAACACAGATATAACTTCTTGGAAAATACCAGCAATCGGTGTTTACTGTGACGAATGTGAAACTTGGAAAAAAGTTGTTTTTTTTTTAATCCTGTTTTTAAAAAAATACTACCTTTTTCCCACACATAAATGAACTAACGTCCACTTGAAAGTCACCTCCACAAGTGCTGGTGGAGAGGTGACTGTTGAGGATAAAAAATTTTAATTCCGAGCATGTGCAGACTTGGGCCCGTATTCTGAACGCTGACTAAAACTCGTACTTGACTTGAAATGACGTCACACCTATTTAGTGCCATTCACCGTCAGAACTTCGTTTGGATACATTTGGAAGAAATCGGGTGGTGAATGGCACTCAATAGGTGTGACGTCATTTCAAGTCAAGTCACATGACGTCACACCCGATTTCTTCCAAATGTTTCCAAACAAAGTTCTGGCGGTGAATGGCACTCGATAGGTGTGACGTCATTTCAAGTCAAGTCACATGACGTCACACCCGATTTCTTCCAAATGTATCCAAACGAAGTTCTGGCGGTGAATGGCACTAAATAGGTGTGACGTCATTTCAAGTCAAGTACTAGTTTCAGTCAGCGTTCAGAATACGGGCCTTGTAATATATTCGGATAATTGTTTACGTTCAGGGATTAAGACAAATAAACAATTATTCGAATATATTCCAATCTTGCACAAACTCCGAATTAGAGATTTTTTTCTGCCAGGGGACGTTGCCTTGTGAACCCCAGCAGTCACGTCTACCGGCACTTACGACCTGCATTTGCAGAAAGTAATGTCTTGACTTCCTATTGCCAGGTTTCACCCTAGCTTAGGACCATTTTTAGTTTTTGAAACTGTTTGCTTTTGTTGTTTGTTGTGGGTTCGCCCAGTGGTTTTTTTTTTTTTTTTTTTTTTTTTTTTTACATGTTTTGACTTTCAGACTAGTGCTAAGTATGGCGTGATAAAGAGTTATATACGGCTCGAAACGTCGCATTTTTTTATCGTATTCTTGTGCACCTATTGGCTTTTTACTTTTTAATCACTGTTTTGGTGTTTTTTTCATCACTCACTGACTGGTGCCTTTGTTTACATTTTCGCAAACACTGCCGTTATCGACTGCGTTGTATACCACGAACAATATGTGGTGATACAACGTGACGTCACATTCAAAGCTGTGACGGTTTTTATTACTTTTCGTGAAAAGTATACACTTCAAGTAGTGGCGACGCTCTGTGGAGAGGCAGTGCCCCCGCCCCCTCAATATTTTGCCATTCAACTAAAATGCCTTACATGTCAGCATTTTATAGTTACTAATTGCAGTGAGGCTAATGTGTCCGGAAGACTGCCGTATTCCCTTGACGTCCTTTAGCTACTTTCTCCATCTGTGCAAAATGTGAACTTCTGAAGGCCTTAACTTTTGCTGAAATTGAGAAACGAGTTAGGACGCCAAGGAGAATCAAGACACACGATAGAGTGTCGCCTGTCAAGATAAACGATAACATCCAGATAATATATATATATATATATGAGCATGGCGACTACTAGACACGTTGTGTCTTTACAGCGAAGGCAGTTTGGCTGTTTTCAGCCTTCTGAGGATTAATAACAATGCGACAGAAAAGGCTGAAACTTGTTTGATCGGGAGACTTTGGTCGCCTGACAACATAAAAGTCACTATTAATGACACAGCTTAACGTTTTCTTGTTGAAAAAAAAACGTTGAATTTATCGCACCACAGTCCAGCAGAAAACCGAAATTGACAGAAACATTTAACTATTCTGGCTTTGAATTATATGTTCTGATCATAGAATTTTATAGAACCATTGTCCAAAACTTTTCTGAAACCGGAACAAGATGGCGACTGGCGTGCATGGGCTCAGTTTACCATATATCGTCCTAGGTTGTAGTGTGTCTTATCCGGTGTTGGAATGAAGTGGAAGTTTCGGCATCATGGAAGTTTTCTGTATGTACAAATAAAGTTGAGTTTTGTCCCAATGAGCCACCGTAGTAACACGCGTTTCTTCCCATTTGCCCTCCAGACTCGCGCCCTCGCGATATGACGGATATGACGCTTGCCGAGTGTTGCTTTCCGTAACCAAGTGAGTATTCAGGGTTCGTACATTACAGACAAAACCATTTTCAAGGCTTTTTCAAGGCTCACTTACAGCCAATTCCAAGGCTCTTTGCACCGAAGGCTATCAAAATTACCATTACCATTTTGATAGCATTTTACCAGCTGTGATGGGTGTGTACTTAATTTGCGGTAGAAAGCTAAACCGTCATAAACAATGACGAGAATTATGTCCCCCCCCCCCCCCCCCCCCGGGTACAAGAAGGTCAAAGGGTTTTTAGCGAGCGTTAACCGCACCCAGTCATCTGCCCGACGAAGCCCTAAGGCCCTATGTCTGCAACACCCGGAATGGATTCTCAGGAGATCACCCACCCAAGTACCAATCGGGGCCAATGCTGCTTAACTTCGGTGATCTGACTAGAACCGGTGTTTCCAGCACTGAAAGGCTGCAGACAAGAAGAAAGGAGGATTGCAACAACTAACAGCAAGCGGAGGAACACTTGTTCAGCTGCCCCTTCTGGCAAAAAATTGCTTACACTGTACGGCACCTCTATTTTGTTTTCTGTTTCCAGCCCAATCCGAAAGAAGCATTCTTCTCAGAAGAAACGGATTCTGCATTTATTCATTTGTTTAATTTTTTACACCTAAATTAATAATACTCTTGTGTCATTAACCTCATTCCAAATAAAGTACACTCACAAAATCCATGGCCATTACAAGACTCCCACAACAAAAATTCCAATTTGCAAGGTTTTTCAAACCTTTAAATTTTCGGTTTTTCAAATTTAAGGCTTTGCAAGGATTCAAGGCCGTGTACGAACCCTGTAATAATATTGCTCTATTTTAGATCAAACTGACAAACCTATACGAGTTCCGCATGCGCATTAAGGTTCAGAACTCACCTAGTGGATAAAAAGGTGGAAGTTGGGAGTGAGAAGGGGCGGGGATGGATGGAATTTGTGGGGAATCGGAAGTAAATGTTCTTCTTATTATGTTTTATTCGATTAACTACCACTGGGACTGACAACCCATGTCAAAATGGTGCCCCCCCCCCTCACCAGCTTATTTTAGCGTTGACAGTGGCTACAAGGAGCACTGTTGGGTAACTCCTTCATGCGTAAAATACTACCGTTAAACACTATTTAATTTCTAGCTTCTAGCTTCGAGAATATGAATCAAGGAGGTCACCTAAACGAGCCGTAATTTCGCTTTGCTTTCATTAGCATCTTAATATGACCTAACAAAGATAATTAAATTCCACGGTATCCGCTGCCGTTCAGTTGCGAATATGCATCAACTGCACATCCTCTCTATCTGCACCCCCCCCCCCCCCCCCCCCCAGGAGTCCACCCCAACCACCTCCCCAAATCCTTCCTAATAACCCCCCTCCCCCCTCTTCTAAATTGCGGTTTGGGGCGGCTTCGACTCATTTCTCATGCAGGTCAATCACGGCCATTCAATCTCCAATAATTAATATTGGTTCGGGCAGATTTCGGGATGAATGGCGACTTTGCTGGGGGGAAGTTCGAGGGAAAAAGGAAGGAGAAATATCGACTGTATAGGGGAGAGATATATCTTGCATCCCAGCTGTCGTTTCCTACGATTCCTGTTCGCCCTTCAATAAACTGCCCTCTCCTCCCCGCAAGTCCCCCCCCCCCCACCCTCATCCCACAGTCACTCCCCCGCATAATCCGCTTCATTCAAGAGCCCTCTTCCTGGGTAATAATGTCGCTGTGAAGCCCAGTCTCGATCTATTGATCTCACCCCCCCCCCCTCTCCCCCGAACAATGTTGACCCAACGTGATTGGCTATACCTACACTGCTCCATGGGGCGTCATAAATGGGTCAGTCCGTCCACACAGGCGACATCTGCCTCCTAAACTTGAGGATCGAAGTTTGCGCTTCTTCGTTGCAGTATTCTGTCCGAGGCTATCGTTCGGGGAAGTATTTCGGGGTTGCAAATTAATAATAATGAAAATCCTTTCACTTTAACTACGACGAAAAAACCGAACCGAAGCATTAATAAGCATTAATTCAATGTGAAAAAGAAGCAAGCCCAACGAGTTAACAAGAAAAACACTACAAAATGCTACTTTTTTTTAGACTTAATTGTGCTTCCTTCTCAAGCCAAGAAAAACAAGTAGAGTCTGCTTAGGTCTGCTTGTGATCACTTCAGCCATTAACAGATTAAGTGGCAGTGACTGCTTGCTTCGGTTAAGTGGCAGTACTTTCTGCAATGTTGCTTACCCTTTAAGGGTGGCATTAATTTTATACGTGCAGTCTATCTGCACAAAAGTAGGGCTAACCTAGACGGGACTCGAACTAGCAACTTGAAGGAACTCTTTGACTTCACGCACACGCCTCTACCAACTTAGCCACGGTTGTCTCAGTGTCGGCTTGTTCAGGGAACCTAGCATTGCTGTCGTTTCTGCGTCGTTACCTATCTCGTGCATAGTTTGGACTCTTGTTTTCAATACTTAAACTTTGGTCTTGCCTATGACGTACAGGGTAGGTCTTTCCGACTTAAAGGGGGTTAAGACAGCCAGACAGAGAGCTGCTATGATTAGTCGTTGCTTCGTATCCAGGGATTCCAAAACGCTCCTTTGGGCCTTTTGCGTTTTTGTGCGGCCAATTTTGGCGAATGCGTGTCCAGTCGGGTCCCCTCATCTTATTAAGGATCACGTTGAGTCTGAGCAAAGTTCGTTCACCATTTTTTTTTGCCAGGCTTCTATGGGATGAGCTATACCAAACGACTTAGTATTTTGGGAGTTGACTCCCTCAAGCTTCTCCGATTAAAACATGATTTGAGTCTGACGTATACTCCCTTTTACATGACCATTGTAACTTTAATTACGCCGTTTCTTCTCCATTCGCACCTCATCCAAAACTAGAGGTCATGCACTAAAACTGATGACTCAGTCCTTTTCACGTGATCGTAGACAGTTTTTCTTTGCAAGCCGCGTAGTGAGTGTGTGGATCGCTCTACCTTGTCAGGTGGTATTGGCTCCCTCATTGGGTATTTTTCAAAAGAAATTGGCCGAATACAGGATGATACTATCCAATTACGTTAGATGGAACTATCCAAACTCGACCCGTAACTTTTCTGGCTGGATGTCAGTGGTGTGTGGGGCCCTTCTTTGATCTGTTACTTTTGCAGCAAATTATTTTAAAATTAACTCCAACTTCTACGATGGACATCTTGGTGAGCCCCACACTTAGGGCACGTTTACGCAACGACTCGCATTTGCATTCTCGCAGCTAGAAGCTAGAAATCACCTGAAATTCCAACATGGCGGTGGCTTTAGCTTTCCCACCTAGTAACGAAAACAGTCAATAATGTGAGTGAAGATGCGACTGAGAAACTTGTTTTGTCAGGAGGAATTCTTTATCTTATTGGCACAGATTATAAGATTCCAATCATTTATTCAAACGATGTCGAATTAAGCTAATCCAGGTAGCGTTGTTACCATGGCAACGATACCTTTGGCATCGCGATTAGCTTCTCGCTGCGAGAATGCAAAGGCGAGCCGTTGCATAAACGCGCCTTTACAGACATTGCCAGAGGATCGCAGCGCATCGGTCAGTACAGGGATGAACAACCGGATTAGGCGATCAAAATACTTTAACTGATGTGACAGAAAGTCAGAAAGGTCACTTGCGTACTATTACGGTCGAAAGAAACGAATCTTTGTAAATAAAACTGCAGAGATTTAGGAGTGTAATTGGTGACGAGAGCTTAGCTTAAAGGGGGATACAGATATGCTATTTTATTTTGTGGTCCTCGTTGTGCATAGCTAAATACTTCAAACGAAGACGGGAGTTAGCATTAATTCAATGTGAAAAAGAAGCAAGCCCAACAAAAAACACTAAAATATGCTACTTTTTTAGGCTTATTGTGCTTCCTTCTCAAGCCAAGAATAACAAGTAGAGTCTGCTTAGGTCATAGTAAAAAAAAAAAAAAACACTTAAAATGCCATGGCCATGCCTTGGCTAAATAGGGCATTTTATTCTGACGGCTGGGTCCTGCATTGCAAAAGAGGAAATATTTGTTAGGTTTGTGTTAAACTGTTTTTTTTTTCCATGAATAAACTAAATTCTTTTCACAAAATAAAATAAATGGCAGCCATTTGGGTTGTTACTCAATAAATTCTCACAAGCCTAATCTCTAGTTGTTAACATGTGGGTGAATAATTCTGGACAACACACATTTATAAACTATTGTACGTATTTCACCAGCAACGTACATGGTTTACCGGAGCGCTCACAGTAAGTCCTTCCAGGACACAGACGTCAAGTAGACTAGCATCACAAGCGCAAACTGCAAATGGAGACACTGGGGTGACGTTTTTCTTCGTTTCCAGAATATAACCCTTACTCTGAAATACGTGACACGCATTTATCCTTTCCGAAAAATCATCGACATGCAGGGGGCTGGCATAAATTAACAACAGCAGGCAATAATAATTAGTGTGTTAACTTCGTTTGGTCTAACCGACGGAAACTCGGTGAGCAGGCACTGAAAACACATTCGCGTAAGGCCTCTGTTATAGCAACAAGGGCTATAGAAAAAAAAGCCGTAGAAAAAAATACGGCTTCGGGTGCTACGTGCGGCCAGAGCCTGTTCGTTTCACTTTATGCCAACCAGCCACGCTGCCATCAACTCCAGAATAATGCAGCATCTTCCTTCTCTCAACATTACACATTCATTCCTGCAAGCTTAATTCTTCTGCGAGTTCCACCAACACACAAACGATGCATTCGTAGCCTTAAGGCTATCAGATTACAATTCGGGGCGGACGGCAATGCAATTTTGTTATCAGGCAACCCCTCTCAAATGTTATTAGCTACTTCTCATGCACGGTGGGCGCTAAGCTGGAAACAAGAAAACAAGGCCCCCCCAAGTTAAGAGCTTGCCAGGTTTCGCGTGGTTGATTCTTTGCTAATGGCCACGGCGCGTGCACCGCGCGAACGCCCGCTGGTTCCCCAATGGCCCAGGGATGCGCCGTAAGTAATCGCTTAAACGAGAAATAATGCTGCTGTTGTCTCGCACCCGCTGCCAAGTCTGTTGCATATCTTTACCGTGAAAGCTGGCAAGAAACGCGTAAAATAAACTTAATGTCACATCATATTGGTGTGTATCTTTACATTCACGAGGTAGAGAGGGTGTCGGGTAGAGTGATGGCTTTTTTTCTTTTCTTTTTTTTTTTTGGTCGACACGTTCCTGGAGGCAAAAAGCTTGCGCGATACCTCCGTGAAATCGACCCTCGAATGGCTATTGAAAGAAAGTTGGTTGGGATAAAAGAACTTAAAGGTTGAGTACACCAACCAGGCTGTAGGCCGGGGGAAGTGTGGGGGTGGCGGGGATTTGTTGAGTGTGCACGGTCTACCCCCCCTCCCTCCCGCCGAAGATTTTGAATGTCCCGGAATTTGATGACAAAAAAAGTTCCTAAGGTACCGGGTTTAAGGACAAAAGCGACCCTAAGGTCTCAAAATTGAGGGCAAACGTGTCCCTAAGGTCCAGAAACTGGGCGCAAAAATGTCCGAAATTTTCCTAATCAAGTACCAAATATGAAATTTGGTAGACTTTGTAGCGCTTTTACGTTTCTACAGAAAGATCGCAATGCTAAATAAGGATTAAGAGTTGTATTAATGAAGAGACGGTATAGACATTACTGCATGCTATGCTACAGAAATTGATGGAGGGGCTAAGCTAAAAGAAATCAATAGGTTACAAAAAATACAAATTAAAATTACAAAAACCCTGTTCGGAAATATAGACAGTAGTGTCAGTTGGCAAATCATCTTTTTGATAAAACAAAAATATTAAATATCAAGCAACTATAACGAATTTTGTAAGAATCATCAAACATTTTTTTTTTCAGATTAAAGATAAAAGAGATAGATCTAACATTATAAATCATAATTAAAAAAAACGTACCCTCGTTTTCTTTCAAACCAATTTTAACCAACAACAAATTTGGTGATTATGTTCCAAAGTTGTTTAGTAATTTACCAGATAACAAATATGTGATAACAAATTAATAATTTGATAGGAAAAAAAACAACAACAAAAAAACAAAAAAGGGCATATTAAAGGTACATGCTTCCATGTTAGCTTTCGTGTATGACTCGGGTTTGCAACAATAGTTCAAACGTATGTAAATGTTGCCAACGCATTCATTTCCTTGTTGTTTTTTCGCGAGAGATATTTTGCGTCATTAACTCTAACATGTGTAAATGTTGCAAACGATATTCTCATGACGGGTCGCACGACATACCGTAAGGCTTTATGTCCTTTTAAATCAAGCATGGTTAATTTTTCTCTGTTCAGTTTTTCTTCGTTTGTTATTGATTGGAGTCTTCAAAACAAATGTTTCATAACTTGTGCGTTGTTGAGTTGTAGTAGTGACAAACTTGAGGGTTATTTTATGAAAAAAAATAGTTCATCTTTAAAAAGGTACATACATCCCTATTGGCTTTTCTGTATGACTCAGTTTTTCGACATTAGTTCGAACGTATGTAAATGTTGCCATCATAGTCATTTTCTTGTTTTTTTTTTGTTTTTTTTTTACTTTCGTGAGAGATGATTTTGCGACATTAACTCTAACCTGTGTAAGACCGCCCGCGCACTGAGAGACTTGGCCACGCGGCCAGGTTGCTGCAGCCAATGAAAATGAATAATCCGTGATTTTACATAAACGGTAAGCATTCTCATTGGCTGCAGCAAGTCGCTCAGTGCGCGGGCGGCTTAAATGTAGCAGGCGCTATTCTCAACGGGTCGAAAGACAAACCGTAAGGATTTATGTGCCTTTAATGTTACTAAAATTTCGGGTCATTTATTACATTTTATAACACGAATACGCTGCTGTGCTTAATGGGCTTTGTGGCAAGTTCGCATGGTGGTACTAGAAATTACTGATAAAAAAAAACAGGCTTTGTCAGGGCACATTATACACAGAGCAATGATCTGAGAGAAAAAAATACCTACCCCGAACTGGGACTTGAACCCAAAACCGTCTGCTAAATCAACGGAAAACGCTTCGTTGCAGTCCTAGGGTTCAGCCTAGTTCAAAAAACCCAGTAGACCAATGCTAGCTCAATAAGTAAAAAGGGAACCCTGGAAATGTCCCTTCCACACCCTTTAATCAGGGTGGTGAGCAAACTATCGTCAGCTCGTTCTGCAGCTGCGAGTAAATAATCCTAGCAGACTTCCGACGTTAAGGTAATTGGAGGTTTATACAAGCGAACAAAACATAAACTTTTAAAATTTGTTTTGCAAATTTTGTTTGATTATCGTTCTTGGTAGCTACCATTGACCTATGAATAGGCCAGGGCACTGGATTGCTTGCTGACTGCTTAACGCTCCCGTCTAGTGCGCTCTTCACGTTGGATGGGGGGGGGGAGGGGGGGGGGGGGGAAAGAGGGATACAAAGAACGTCGTAGATTTTAGAATATGCGCAGGGGAAATGTCTGCATGCAAACTAAATCCCAATATGATTATTGCGTCACGTTTTTAAGACCGAAAGGAACAAAACAGCGGATTTTCAGAACGTAAATTTTTAATTGTCATTAAATTGTAGGAACGCCACTTAGAACCCAAATACGACAACGGAACCCAAGTACGCTACAGAGACATGGCATTAAACCAAAATAACTGAACTGAACTGTACGTCATATAGTTCATGAACGAATCATGTTTCTACTGCTAAAACGTCAGTTTTTTCATGATTCCATTCGAGTGTGGCGATTTGGGAGGGTGGTAGGGAGGAGATGGAAGAAGCGGTCATGGAAGGGTGGGGATTCGGGTAGCTGCTTGCGTGTCTCTCATAAACGTTGGGGGGGGAGGGATGGAGGGAGACATAATTGAGTAGACAACGTTCTATTCAAAGGACTTTATTGTAGTTAGTGAACAACAGAAAACAGAAAGGAGCTACGTAATTTCTTAAATGTTAGAATGTGGAGTCAGCCGGGGAGGGAGGAGGAGGGGAGGGGAGGTGATAGTAACTCAAGATAAAAAAAAAAAACCCACGTCATTTTAGGTTATTATAAAGTAACATCATTCATCTTTAGACGGACTGTAAGTTAGTTCCGAAGTGAAACAACAACAATAAGTTGGTTTCATTACTTGCTGCAAATAACTTAACCTGAAAAAAAGAACGGCACTTTCAAAACTCATACGAGGTGAGTAAAAAAGAAAAGGTACGAAGGACAGGTTAAGCGAGAAGAGGCGAATTTTTTTTTCGGAACAATAGTTTCAGTCGATCAGTCAAAGCGGATTTGGATCTCGGCCAGATCTTGTCGGATCGTCTGCACCACCAATCCTCCAAGGTCCACCTTGATCCCTCGTTCCCACCCCAATAATCCTGCACGATTGGCCGAAAGTGTTCTTAAACTTGCCTATCTTGCTTCTTTGTCGATATGAAAGCGTCTTTTGGTGCCCATCTTGAAGGTGGCAACTTTATCTCTTACCCTTGTATCCAAGCCTGAGCCCGGTTATGCTCGCACAGTACGCAACTCAAAATTTTTCCAAAACATAAATATGCCAGACCTATGGGATTGTCGAGCAGCTACGCTAGTTTTTCAAATAAACTTATGTATATAACTGTAAATTACGAACATTTTAAATGAAAAAGAAAAAGCACGAAAAAAAATAAAACTAATATTTCAGCAAGCTCTTTGGAATGACACAATACATATAATGACTCACTTCGAACCGATGACTTCTAAATTCATGTCGCGCTCATTTCGACTGGACCAAGTTCACATACTGTTTACGGAAGAAATTTCACAGCCAGATTGAACCTAGAAACACTCATTACCCACACCACTCACAGACAACCAGTTTAATCATTTGATCTCCGAAGGAGTATTAAAGAGAAAAAGAATATTTGCCGATTATTGGTAAATTGTCTCTTAATAAATATAATCGACCCCCCCCCCCCCCCCCACTCCCTCGCACGCCTTCGACATGGTGAAATGATCATCCGTGGAACCGCGTGATGGATTTGTTTGAATCCGAGTCTTTCATCCTTGGTTTGGCAAAGGTAAAGTTATATGTTGCTTCACCGCTGAGTTTTGACTCTTTTGAGGGAAATTTTTCAGGGTTTTTTACAGAAGATTTTTTATTTCTTAAGCATTATGCCTGTGACTAGGCTCATATCTGCCGAGATTTTGGTATGTCTTTTTATTCGTTAATTTATAAACCTGAAATGTAGTTATGATTTTACATTTTTAGCACTTGAGGGCTTCTCTCTTATGACCTGACCAGTGTAGTGCTTGTTCCTTTACATTTCCACTTGTATTCCATTACACACATTCAATTGATTTTACAGATCCTTTCGGTCAGGGACCTCATAATGATAATCTTTTGCACCCTCTGTTGTTTCCAAGATGACTGAAACTAAAGAACTGGTCTTAAAATTCAGGCAACATTAGAGAATTCGGAACGTTAAACTTCTACTTTTTTTTAAATGGCGTCGATTTTTCAAAAATCATGGGAGGGACGAAAATTCCGAGACAACCTAAATTTCAGATTTTAAGATCGACGAATTATTAAAAAGTGGTTGTGGAGGGGTGGGGGGGGGGGGGTATTATTCTCCTTATGAAACGTTTCTGTGTCATTGGTTTCATAAAACCGAAAATCGCGGTTGTACGTTGTTGTTTCTGCTGCCTGGCCATTCTTAGCAGCTCATCTAGCCCCTTTGTTCTCCTCATTTGTTTTTAATAATTCGTTTCGCTACACGAAAGCAAATACGTATCTATGCGTGTGTTTGCGTTGGCGCGTTTCGATTATCTTAGCTGGCGTCAAAATCTGCGCTTGCCTAAAAGTATGTTAGGTGGTTCGCTATACAATCACGTATTTATTGCATCGTACCGTTTGGGTTCGTTTAGAAAAGTTTGAATAGCTGATGTAAAAAAAAAATAGCATGTGTGGAGCGAAACGTCTCCAAAAGTCTTCAAAAGACGTCTCCAAAAGTCCAAAATTTGCAACCGTCCCCCTCCCCCCAAATTTCAACCCAAGCATAGCTTTGGAGTTTGGGCCCATTCTATTCATTCCTGCCAAACAGCTGCCCAAGTCTGGTGTGTGTTCAGCCACGATATAAGGTACCCGAAAAATGCCATTCATAAAATTTTACGTGAACTTGAGTAAATATAACAAAATCGTATGCATGTGCACGCACGACATGAATACACCCCCCCCCCCCCCCCCCACACACACCACACAAGAAAAACTGCTTCTTCCGATGAATATTAATATTACCCTGAAGGTCCGACCTTCAACATACAGTGCGTATACTGTGAATCACTCTGGGAAACAATGATAAAGGTACCTCTTCTTCTTCCTCTTCCATACTGGAATTTTCCTCAAATTGCAATATATTTCATCAAATTTTGAAGGTCATTGAGAGGCCCCATATCTTTAGAAAACCATTATACGAGCTAAAAAAAAAATGACACAAACCCCACCCCTCTATCTACAATAGTAAAAAAGTTAGGTCATGACGAGTGACGCCATCTACACGACGTATTGTACGGTAGGCTTCACTGCGATACAATCAACGTCTGTAACGACGTAACAATCAACAAATCGAAAGCAAGCTGAAAGTTTAGTGACAATTTTCAGTACACAATTCTGGACTGAAAATGTGATACACAAATATTACGTAAAAGCAACCCTTGACCACAAAAATCGTATTTTAAGGATATTATACTACTTAATTTGCATACGCTACTTATTTATAATTGGTGATTTTCTATTCAAAGTGCTCCGGTGAGCTGTCTAATAACCCTAGATAGACATACTTAGGCTCTTTGGAAAGGTGGTGATATTTTTTTTTCCATCAATGCTAATCACAACTATTTAGCTGCAATAGGGGCTGTCCTACGCCTGTTTAAAGAAGGTGTGGTAATGGAATTGTGGCGAAAGCCTATGGTGATATTCGAATTCAAAGTGCACTGATACGATATCTAATAAGATTAGATAGACATACTTAAGCTCGTTGGAAAGGTTGTGATGTATTCTTTCCATCAATTAAAATTATTTACTTGCAATAGGAGCTGTCCTACGCTTGTTTAAAGATGATGTGGTAATAGTATTGTGGCTAAAGCTTATGGTAATATTCGAATTCAAAGTGCTCTGATGAACTCTCTAATAAGCTAGATAGACATATGCCTTTTGGAAAGGTTGTGATGTATTCTTTCCATCACTGCTAGTTAACATTTTTTAGCTGCTATATGGACTGTTCTACGCCTGTTTAAAGATG
>JAHWFP010071411.1:47822-59867 GCA_023313725.1 Lithobius niger
GGTAGGTGCAAAAATGTTCTCTCAGTTTGACGGGGAGAAAGGGCGAGTGGCGGATTTACGAGGCGGCGGTCCGGGAGTCAGTTTCCCTAGAGATGGTAGGTGTAAAAAAAGTTCTCTCAGTTTGCCGGGAAGAAAGACGCCCTTTCTCCCTGCCGCCAAAGTGAGAGAATTTTAGATGATACCGTTCTTCCACTTTAACGACTTCAGTTTTAAACAGTTGAAGGAAACAACAACAAACGTTCCTCATTACTCTTTATCTCAAATAATAATGTTGGTACGTTTCTCCTCTCGCTTCGTCTCACATCGGGCACACATACCAGCCAACGTCCAAACAGCTTTGTAAATGCGCGCTTTGACATAATTTAAATCGATTGCACGTAACCTGCGTGCCGGAAGTGGTTTGGTACCCTTTAAAAATTTCTCAGCCTAAACTTCCTTCCTCATTCTCCTAACTTCGGGGGACAACTTTTCGGTCGAGGGAAAAGGAATTGGAGGGGAGGGGGACGAAAGGGTTGGTGGGGGGGGGGGGGGAGATGATTTATCTGTTTCGGGAATTACCCGCGTGCCTCGCGCTGTCCTCGTGACAGAGTAATTAGCTCTCCGCAAATAATTTAAATAACGATCTGCCTCAGGCGAGACACAGGAAGGATGGTGGTGGAGGAGGAAGGGGGAGGGGAGTAAGAGAAATGGAAGGGGGGGGGTAGAGTTAGCAGAGAAAATGCCAGTAATAACGAAAATAAACAGCTTACGAGACAAGGGTTGCCATAAGAGTAATAGGCTGCGAAAATGAAAGAGAAAGGCGAGGGGGCGGGGAGGGGGAGGCGGGGAGGGGGTTGAAGGCGAGATTTGGACAGAAAAGTTTTCTGAAATGGAATGGAGTGTCCTCTTTTTTTCTGTTTCGTCCCATTCTTCTTTTAATTTTTTTTGTAAAGTTCTGCATCGTCGCCTGTAATTTCTCGTTTTCTCGTTAATTTTTTTTATTTTTTAATTGCCTTATCTGAAAGTTAACCGAGGTTCTGTTTTGCCGAGGGCGTAGGGAGGAGGCGGGCTGAGGAATGCCTACTTGAGTTATACGGGCTGACTGCTAGAAACTCTACTAACTGCGTGCGAAGGCTTACCAGAGACAAATAATTACGTTTCGGCTTGGTTAATTGGTGGATTAGATAAGAGAGAATACCGATAAACAAAAATGTGTGAAAATATGTTTAAAAAAATGTATTTCGTAAAGCTACACCGATGCCAAATTTACCGACCGATACCGATACTGTTCCAGTTAAAAAAAAAACTAAGCCGATACCGGTACCAATGCAGATATCGAAACGTAATGCCTAATTTTTTTTTTTATTAATGGTGTACTTTTCTTCAAAAGTCCAATAATAGTTAAAATTATTACCCAACAGTTAAAAGAAAGCTAGGAAGATACTCGGGTATTTGCTGCGCAAAATGCTGAAAACCGCATGTTAAAATCTCAGTCGGTTCCACAGTTATCGATATTTCAGCGAAACTTGCCGATACCGATCGGATACCGACCCGATATAGTACTGGTATCGGTGCATCCGTAGTATTTAGTAATATATTTCATTCACCGCCTTTGTTACACGTATTTTAAAACGTATTAGAAAGATTACAATTCTGACCACTCTTAATTTATAAAAATAAAATTATTTATTCCGCAACATGTGATAAGTAGAGCAGAAGCCATAAGGCCACATTCGCTGCGGAACTCGTATTTGCAAAGGACACTGGATATAAACGGAGGTATAGTGTAAATACAAAGATGGAGCGACTAGAGAAGATGGTTCATTCCTGACTTCCGGTAGGTATTGTAAAATGTACTGATTGGGACCGTTGTGTGACGTCATGTTCCTTCCCGCAACACGGCTGCCTCATTCGTTTAATACCTGGCCTGACCCGGAAGTAAGCTTGTAAGCGAAAAATGGCTTCTTGTCCTGCCTAATTATCGTTCTTTTTTGGGGTAAATACATTAGCCTCGTTTGTCAAGCCAGAGTTGTGAAAGCGGATTTCTGAGGCTTAAAAAGGCGCGATTTTTGGGTTTTGCCGGCGGCTGCTGCAGTTCTGAGCAAGTGGAATCGTTTCTTTTCCAAGCAGTGTTTCCAGATTGACGGATTTTACCCAGAGATATAGAGGTTTTCATTGCCGTTGGGAAATGAGTGCGTGGCGATCAGGGGTAATCGACTAACTGGAAAATCGCATAATTGGAAGGAACGTATACAGCATAACTGAAAATCGTCCAACACGAAATTCGTATATGGAAAATCGTCTAATGTCCTATCGCTCGCGCTCCCTCGTTCTCTGCGGCTATACATAAAACCTCAGAAACCGCAGCTATACTCTTGTCCAGTTAGACGTTTATCAACTGTAGTATTGTCCAGTTAAACGTTTATCCATTATACGATATTCTGTTTCGATGAAAAAAAACTGATATACACATCGTTGATTTAGTAATGTGTGTGGCTTTACGCGACTTAACTTGCATACCTAAATTCAGCCCTTAACGATTTGCCATCTTTAAGTTCGTGTATTTTGTTTTCTTTCGGACAAACAGTCGCATCGTTTCACAGCTTTCTAATTAAATGTCGTTGGCAACGAATGGCCAACATGGATACTAATGTTGCAAGATTTGGCACAGGTGGCCGGCCCATCACTCTGAACACAACAACCGTTCGAATCAGAACCGTGATTTAACGACTTTTCCTGCATGAGCTAGTGAAAGTTGGAAAACTTCCTATTTGTTTGGTTTGTCAGATTAAAGGGATATACCTCCCAGCGCCATTTTTCTCGATCCTCCACATCAAGTACGGCTCCAAAGGTCTGTTTACTTACCATTAGTCTTTCCCTTGCTAAAAATCCGCTTTAAAATGTGGAGTCTACGAGATTTTCTGGTGAATATTACTAACTTTATTTACGTTCGTCTCGAACATAAATGATGCATCGCGCACCTACAATGACCTTGGAAGTTTTATCTGTGTGTGCGCAGTATTAATTTTAATCGTTTGCTAGAAATTACTGTGAGATCAAAAATCTAGAAGGCTAATTCAGTAAAAATTAAAATTAATTATTCCAATAGATCGCCGAAGCAAAATTATAAGACACTAGTCTAGAAAATTATAAATTGTGATTTTAAAATACAAGAATCATTCCGGTTTTTGACGACACAACCAATGGGTTCACGCTGGCTGGACTATTAGGTGCAATGCCAACTGAGACAGTAGCTACGTTTTTCGCTGCGAGGAATTAAGCTACCGTCTCAGTTGACCTTAGCTGTGGTAAATGCGCGGATGTGATCGTCGCATGGGTGTTGTGAGGCAGGCGGAAGGTTATAAGGCAGGCTGGATGTTGCTTTAAAGGCCAAACTATAATTGAATTTAGGATCTTAAAGATTCAATCTACAGTCATATGCGATTTGTGCACACGTAGTTTCACTTTGCTGCTGTTTTGTATACGACAAAGTATCTTTCTGTAGTCGCGGGAACACACTATAGCAGTGTTATCAGTAACTAGCTTACAGCCCGTCTAAAGACGGATGAATTTACTTTATTATAACACTAAAATAACGTGGCACTTTTTTTTTTTTGTTGGTGTTGACGTCAAGGGCGGATCCAGAGCGGAGTCTTGGAGGGGATCGGTCGCATGGTGATTTTTATACGTTGTCGTGGATTTTTTTTTTTTTTTTGTAATCTAACTGCTTTTCAAAAAAATTGGCAATTTGTTCATGTTTATCTGCCTTGGAGGGGGCCGCAGTCGCCTCAGCTCCTCCCTTGAATCCGCACTTGCTTGACTTACTATCGCCAAACCCCCTCCCGGCCCACTCAATATTCTAACAGTAAAAAAATTACTTAGATCGTTTTTCTTTTCGGGTGTTCACTAACTACAATAAAGTCCATTGAATATACAACGTTGCTTGCGTAATTATGCCTCCCTCCATCTCCCCCTCCGCCCCCCCCCCCCCCCCTCCAACGTTTATGAGAGAGACACCTCAACTATCCCAATCTGCACTCTTCCGTGCCCGCTTCTTCTATCTCCTTCCAACCACCCTCCCTAATTGCTGCACTCGAATAGAAACATAAAAAAACTAAAGTTTTGGTAGTAGAAACATGAGTCGTTTATGAACGATCTGACTTACCTTTGTGATCCTTCAGTCATTTTAGTTTAGTGCGATGTTTATGTAGCGTACTTGGGATCTGTTGGCGTATTTGGGTTCAAATTGGCGTTTCTGCGATTTGATGACTTTTTTTAAAATTTGTGTTCTGAAAATCCACCGTTTTTTTTTTTGCTTTCTGTCTTAAAAACGTGACGCAATCACCATCTGTGGGATTTAGTTTGCATGCAAACACACCCTCTGCGCATATTCTAAAGTCTACGACGTACTTCGCATCCTAACCTCCCTCTCCCATCTCCCCAACGTGAAGCGCGCACTACGCGTCACTATGTATTTCCCAACTTCTCGCATGGCATGCTGGGAGCATTACGTAGTCAGCAAGCAAGCAAATCACGTGGCCTATTCTTAAAGGAACATTCTTTCGGTGGAGCAGATGTAGATGACTGACTGCGGGTTTAGTTCTTCCTTGGAGCAAGCGAAGGACACGGACAGTATAATTAGTGAGTAGCTGAAACAACCACAGACTACTGATATAATCTCTGGGTTGAGACGATAAGGCCAAGCGAGAAATGGCCCACTGATTTGTGCCGCAACCGGAGGGTTGGCTCCATGTTTATTTTCTAAGTGAAGCATGAACTGGATATTTACTGTACAATTTTTATCTTGGCATCGACATTAAATCGATTTAACTGCACAACGAATATACTTTTCCTTCTTCAAGACGTGGTGGTAGCGGAACAACTTTTATCTGGAAGCGGATCCTACGGGACAGTGTCAAGGGAACTTGGGAAACCCAACTGTAACCATCCGTGCGGTTACGAAGATCGACTAGACCAACATCCACACATTGTTGGTTATGTTATAAAGTAAAAACCAGGAAAGTGCACAAACACACACAAAAACTCGACGTTTCGGGTCATCTCAGAGCCGTTATCAAGAGTAACGGGAAAAAATAATTACAAACAGCACAAGAAAACTGAGTCAAGTTTCAAGTAAAATGTCCATCTTAACAAGGCAGAACTTGCTAGGACGTGTTCTGTCCTGTTAAGCGCCGCTGCACACCACGTGCGGTCGCCGCTCAGTACCACATTTGCGGTTTGGTTTACGTGCCATATGTTGGGTACTACACACGTACCTGCAACGACGTTGCGTTACCGCCCGCCGCTCGTGCGGCGTTTTGCACCGCAATCCCCCCCCCCCCCCCCGGTCAACGCAGCGGTACCGCAGCGTTAAAAAGAAGCAATTGCGTCTCCGAGTACCTTGGATGACTTGAGCGGTGCTCACGTCCGCCGTTTACCGCAAAAGCGTTACCGAAAATGGCGTCCAATTTCGAAGAAATAGACATCGAATTGATTATTGGGGGAGTAAAGAACTATCCTGAAATATGAAATGTTGCTGCAGAAATGATTGAAGACTCATTGGGAAGTAATTAAAGAACTTATCCGAATTTTTTTGGTTAATCTGCAAAGGATGTATAATATTTTTCCCTGGTACGTCTTAAATTAGTACATCAATGTACCAAAATTCGTCGCATTGGTTTTAAAATATATTTTTTGGTCACGATGTAGGCGAAAAAAGCAATATCCTCTCATTGGTTTCAAACTATAATTTTTTGTACACAAAGTTAGGGAACCGAACGCGCACATACGCCACGGAAGCGGCACCGCAGCATCAACGCGCGTTAATAAAACGCAGGTGTGCATTGATTGGCTACGTCACCGCAGTGGCCGCGCGTCCAGAAAACGCATGTGTGCACCGGCGCTAATATGGACGTTTTGCTTACAACTTGACTCATGGCTTTCTTGTTTTCAAGTTTTTATGTACATTTGTGCACTTTCCTGGCTTCACTTTATAACATTCTAATAAGTGCTTTTTAAGTTTACTTAACCACATTGTTAGTCGCAGTGGAATTCCGGGAAACGAAATTTCAAAAGTATTTCTCAGACCTGACGCGCCAGGAAACCAGACCTTGGCAGACGCACCAATTTTAAATGGCGAACGACAATAAAGAATGGCAATGCGACCTACTCTTTATCGATCCGCCGACGGGAGTCTAATCATTCAAGTTTGGAATGACAGTCGGGAAGAGTAGGCGGCGATACTCCGTATTTAACAGGGAAGCACCAACTTCGACCACAGGGGGCGGAGCGAAAGACAAACTGCCCGAAGAAAAGGAAAATTTCCGGAGAGGGAAAAATTCCCGAAGGTTTGGGAAGACGAGAGTCGACGCAAGTGTGGGAAGAAGCCAGAAGACTCTTACGCACTCCAAATATCTATGAAAAGGGACTTTGTGTCAAAAAGTGTGGTAAAGTGTAAAGATTGTGGTGGAAAAGAGAGCGAAACGATTGCCGAATCTATGGGATTGCAGCAGTGGGCAGTGAAATGAAGTTAGAGTGGGACTTCAAGGAGACCTAACTCTAAAAGCTCCACACATCCCAGTTCCCCATACTATGGGTTTCTCACGGAACAACTGGGGATACGGAAGACAAATTGCCACCGACCCCTTAAGCATTGTGGGGAATTTCCTTGAAGGGTTCCTTGACAAAACCATTTTCACGATGGCATGAAACAACAAGCTTTTAATTTTCACCGCCCAATAACATTTATCCGCCTTGTTCACAAAGGTAGTAAAGTTAAATAACCACACAAGGGCCCAGCCCTGCACGACCTAGTTGGCAGCAACCATATTAAAATGGGAAAAAGCTATTGTGGAGAAGCTATGCGATGGCATGGGAAGATATGGGAAGATAAGAGGAGTACAACACATTTTCAAAAACCAGGAAGATGTCAGGAATGGAGCAATTTACTGGGACGGCTGAGTAAATGACCGACCATCAGCGGTAAATACACGAAATCCGGTGGATGGTGCATCAGATCGAAGTGGAAGACCGAGAAGAATAATCAGTGGATGGATATTGCTCGAGTTCAAGGACTATATCCGCTTAAGCTTGGTAGATCTATGGTAGATCAGCAGAATTATGTTTTATCTGAAGCTTTACTGGGGGAACAAAGAAGCTTTAAAACCAGCGTGGAGACGTGTTTGCGTTTTGTGTGGAAGGTACAGAAGTGGAAGTCGTACTTGTGCTCATTTTGCGGTGGTTACGGACCATAATTCTTTAAAGTGGCTGCACACACAAAGGGTCACAAGCCCTAGGCTGTTGACGTGGTGTCTACGCTTGCAAGCTTATGATTTTAAGATACAACTAGCCACATCGCTCGCTCCGTTGGCGTCGTCTCGCTTCGCTCGAGAGGATTCCTTATTGCAGCACCTGTTTAAATGTTTAGATGTCTATGTAGTTTGCCACTATTCATCTGTCACACCATATTTGTAACGCTTGTATTTGCTTGTTTCTGTTGGATCGACAACAATTCTTGAGCAAAGCTGCGTGTGTTTGCCGATTGTTACTGAGAACAACCAGTTATTAACTGACTTGTTCCTTGTTGTTCTGTTGCCGTCTAACCATTGTTGATGGACGTTCCCGAAAAGTTAGAGGCTTGCACGACAAAAATTTGGTCAACAATCGCTGTACGTTTGAACGTTTTTCCTCCAAAAGTAATCCCCTACTAAGGTGAGAGATGAACGATTGAGAGAGCAAAGCGAAACACACATTTGAAAGGTTTAGTTTATGTGGAAATCGCTCGCTTTGCTCGTTCAATCCACGCACCTCCGTGCATCAGAAATACAAATGTTTGACACCGTTTTAAAACCAAATCTATTGTTTTGATTTTTCCATGCATCAAGTCAGTTAATACAAAACCAATTTTGAGATCTATCCAGGGTGTGTTGCAAAATACGTCGTCCTTTTAGTTTATTTTTCCCGTGCATCCTTTTCCAGATCATCTCTCTTCGCTCGAGGAGGTTTTCATGAACAAACTATGACGTCATGAACAAACATCCAGAGGGTTTAAAAAAAAAACTTTGACGTTATTTTTTCAGGTTGTTTCGCGTATTTGAGGGTCATAAAATAAAGTTACAGCGATGAAAATAGGCCTATACTGAGCGCAATTTAATTATCTTTCGTTTTAGTCTTACTCCCATATTTGTAGGTGCTTTGGTTCCAGACGAGTAGAAGTACAAACACACACACGCACATCATATACGTCCTTAATCATGTATATACAAAAAGGGGCGGGAAAACACTGTTGCTAACACTTTCAGGAATCGTTTGATGAGAGCAATTAGCGTATGTTGTTTTTGCGTGCATTTGTTGTATTGGTTGTGAATGTAAATGGGTCCATTTTCACTCGGTGCAATGACTTTTAACAGCTAGTCCTATATTATTTTGCAGAAAATTTAAGTGTACATTTCAAACTTAGTGAAAAGACCTACATGACGGAACTTCGCATACTTAGATTTAAATGTTTTTATAAGTTATCCACTTAATCGCAGGCTGGAAAGGAAGTTTACTTAGCTATGACAACACATCTTTTATTCGAGGAATTTATTTTTCGGGGAATTTTTTTTCCTGAGAGATGCTTACCAGGATTTTATTTCCTGAGAGTTTTTGTCAGGGATTTTTGTCCGCTCTTCAGAACGTTGTAAGGTGCCATTACTCATTAGTAGGTTAGACTTAGTATGGATGCGATATTCGTTTGAATTTATATTTTTTACCGAACTTCGATGTTTCCTTCACATCCGAATCCCGAGAAAAAAAAATGCCCTCGGAAAAAATCCCCACGAAAAAACTTCCCCTGAAAAAATTCCCTGGAAAAGATAACCCGCCAAAAGTACCCCTTAGAAAGGTAGGTACTAAACGTCCCTGTTTCACTCGCGCCACCGCACGCGCTGCGGTTTTCGTATTATATCAGAAATCGCAACTAATCACAAATTTCATCTATAGTTGCAAATGTCCTTTTATTTTTTTTCAAGAGTTTTATTTTCCGAGGTTTCCAAGGGGTTATTTTTTCCCGGGGGTATTTTCTTTTAATGAGTATTTTTTTCCAGGAGCGTTTTTTTTCCCCCGGCACAGTACGGTTTCCGTTTTATCCACCTCTACCCTCCGAGAATTATTCTGCACGCCCACATTGCTAATTCGTAATCGCTACGGCTGTGATTTTATGGTTTCCGGCTCTACATACCGGCTGTACAGTAAACATTACACAGGTTAAGAATAATTATTTCTCCAGCTGCAGAAATGGGCCAAAGGTTGCTAAAAGAAACATTATTACAGGATGTTAATAATGCTCATTAGGATTCTTCATTCGGACACATAAGGGGTCATCTTGCTAGCGAAGAATCGCCCAACATAAATAGCAGTTAGCATGCTAAATTAGTGCGCATTTCAGAAACGCTTAATTGCGCTTAAGTAATTACAAGCGATAAAAGGCGCAAACAGTAAATCATTAATAATGAATTCGGCTGTTTGTTCGTGATGTGAATTAATTGTCAGAGGTCATGTAAGGCGGTAAACAGACTCACCCGTTTCCTGGAGTTAATTAGGATGCCTTCGCCAATGTTGTATAAGCTTTTAAATTGCCTATTTCAAAGGGATTTGTTTATGTGGGATAATTAGTGCGGCATCTGTGTGATAGGATGCTGCACTACGTGACACGATTTCTAGTCGTATATGTGATGATATCCACAACAGAAGTAATTTCCGATTGGGGCCTCTTCCGGGACCAACGTTGAGGTGGCAATCATGGAAAACGACGGCAAAAAACTTGTAACATCGGTAATTAAGGTAAAGACAATAACGTAATTTAACTTTTGTTAACTTTAACTTGGCCTAATCTAGGGTCGCAGCCTTCCCTAAATACACTAAATTCAAATTTATGACTTCTTTTTAAACACTGTTAAGGCGCGTTTACGCAACGACTCGCTTTTGCATTCTCGCAGCGAGAATTTAATCACGATAGCAAAGGTATCGTTGCCATGGTAACAACTCTAACTGGAACTAGCTAAATCCGACATCGTTTGAGCAAATGATTGCAGTCTTACAAGCCCTGCCAATGAGATAAAGAATTCCTCCTGACGAAACAATTTTCCCAGTCGCATCTGAACTCACATTATTGACTGATTTCGTTGCGAGGTGGAAGAGCTATAACCGCCGCCGTGTTGGAATTTCAGGTGATTTCTAGCTTCTAGCTGCGAGAATGCAAATGCGAGTCATTGCGTAAACACGCCCTTATGATTGTACCACAAGAAAAAAACTGGCGAGGTTTCTCCCTGTTTCAGGACCTAATGATGTAGAATCCCTACCGAGACAGTCAGCATTGCGCAATGGCTAAAAATAACCATGTGGCAATGTCTAAAAATAGCGATGAACTCATCTGTCCAAGAGGGTCAAATATAACGCAACAGGTGTAACCTAGTTTTAGGTTGTTACCTCCAGGTTGGACCTGTTGTATTATATTTAGACCTCTTGGACAGATGAGCTCATCGCTATTTTTAGACATTAGCTCGTGGTTATTTTTAGCCATTATGCAATGCGGCATGTATAAATACCGACCAGCTTCTTGAGTCTGAACCGAATTCCAACACTCGGTCACGACCGACTTACAACGGACGGCCGGGGAGAAGACTATGGACTGTCTCGACAGGGATTCAGTATCATCATTTGGTACCGAAACAGGGTGAAACCTCGCCAGTTTTTTCTTGTGGTCTAGACGGGTCAATACTCTTCCTTGAGAACCCCCCATCCCCAACCTGAGGGTAGGCCACGCAACGACCTCGTTGCGTAATCTACACTTGCGTCGCAGTATGGTCACCTTTCAGGTATTCTCATCCTATAGTAACTGTCCTGCTCTAAGGCATAGGCTGTTACAAAGTTATAAACCTTTTTTAAAGTAAATTTCTTCGGGCTTTACTTCGTTTGAAGAAAACTCTCGTATACACGAAATGAATTAACTTCGAACTTACGAGATGTTTTTGAAAGAGAAAGAGGTCTGTTGAGGGATGGGGCAAAACCGGTAATGCGAAACAGGTGGAGTACCCACCATCGACCGAAAAAGTGGAGTAGTACAATAATAGTGCTAGTGTGTCGAGTACGTTATTTCCTGGATGTGTATAGGCTCACCTGAAAGGTTGTGATGTGGTTTTTCCCACGGTAGTAGGTAAAAATACCCCTGGAAAAAATACCCCAGAAAAAATACCCCGGAAAAAATACCCCTGGAAAAAATACCCACGGGTAGAATACCACTGGAAAAACCCCTGGAAAAAATACCCCGGATAAAATAACCCCGGAAAAATACCCCTTGGAAGAAATTCCCTCGGAAAAAATACAACTTAGTTGATTTAAGACAACCACAATTTTTATTTTTTTAAAGCAGTGGTAAAAGTTGTTAACTTCCAAGCAGGAATGACTTGAGCGAAACCGGGAGGCAAGACACATAATTTCAATTACAGTTGGCCTTTGAAGCAAACTTTCTTCCTCACTTCCAGGTCATTTTAATTGTCGATTAACACTTGCTTGGATGACTCGCTGAACATAAGACATTTTTTTACTCATATTCTGTAGACAAAATCCTCAAAGCTTAATTTTCAACGTACATTTTCCCAATGTAAAAAGAGTCGACAATTGGCCACACGGGGATAAAAAGCCAGAAAAAGAAAAAAAACAGCCGATGGAAAAACAAATCTGCGAAAAAGAATACTGCTGGGTAAAAAACCGAATTGTCTTGTCAATTTTTTTTTCGTATTGTTTTTATTATGGTGAGGTTATTTTAGGTCAGTTGCCTTGACTCGAATTTCACTAGACAGGCACCCCAGAAAACTGCTGCTTTTGTTCCGTTCTGCTAATCGTAACTAGTCACACACACACAAAAAAAAAAAAACTAGTAGATTATATTAAAAAACATGTCCGTTAATGTTTAATTATTTTCATGTAATTATAAACTTTTCGGGCGATCTCGGGCCTTTATCATTTGATCTTGTGTGTTGAAGAGACACCGGGTGTTAAAATATCGGATGCTTTTTTCATATTTTT
>JAHWFP010071413.1:0-13672 GCA_023313725.1 Lithobius niger
TCGCTCTAGTCTTACGAGCCAGAGAGGTGGTCGTTACGCACTTCACAAATTCACGACACCTAGAAGTTGCGGTTCATTTTAAAGAACAACAGTATTGAACGCACACAGACTCAAAGAGGCGGTGCGGCGCGTTCGCTACTTTTAACTCACAATGCATGGGATTGCTGACAAACCTGACAGTGACGATGAAAACCAACCTTTGGGTTGTCGAAATTAAGAGAAAAAAAAGGTAAATACATTGCAAAGGACCGACTGAAAATAAATGGGGTGTCTGAAGCAAGGTGAAGAGAGAAGTCTTAAATAGATAAATGAACCAACCCATGCATATGCAAAAAATTTGTTATCTTAAGCTATTTTTCATATTGTGGCGGAATTTACTTAGGTGCAAGGCAGTTTCCCCCTTACAAAAATTGTTTTGCCCAATGGACGAGGGTAGCCAAATGACACCGGAAAAAACCACGCGACCCAAAACAAAAAAAAGCTTTTGATGCAGGGGGTCTGGGGGATTCCCCCCCCCCTATCCAATTTTGCAAAATTAGGACATAAAAAAACCAATTGTTACAAAATTAAACAAAGTTTTCTTTTTTGTTGTCACTTAATTTTTTTGTTAGCACTATTAAAGATAAATACTGTATTCAAAAAACCACTATCTCAACTAAATACTGTACAGTCAATTGCAAACCACTTTAATTTACCAGGGTGATTTAAACCAGGGTTGGCAATGATTTAATCAAATTAAATATGAAATTAATGCAAAACTACAAGAAATATGCAAAATAAGATAAATAAGCAAATAAGTTTCCAGCAAGCTCTAACACTAGCTCACTATTTGGCTAAGGTTATAACTCCATCTAGTTAGTGTTATGGGTAAAGACTTACGGAAGAGGGGTACGACTATGGGATCGATTAATTGGGCTATGAAAATTATCCAAATATAGTTCCAGTGCTCATTAAATATATAGCCAAACCATTCTCTCAATATATGTTCATCCAAAACGTTGTCAGTTCGGTCTAGCCACTCAAATGGTGGACTTCACAGTACGACAAAGTGGACCAGGTGGTGAGCGATGTAGCAGAACAGTTGCGCACTGCAACTGCCTCCACTCCACATATGGAAGGGGTATTTTCATAGTTTGGACTGGTGCAGTGCAAACTTCGAAATCGTTTAGGCTTAGGCAAAGCTGCCAATTTCATGTTTCCGTTTAAATCTATGAATCAAAGATGTTACAGGAAACTAAGCAAAAGTGTCTTTGACTAATAGCAATTAGCAAATGACAAGACCCAATTATTCGTGAAAAATTTAAGATATTTAGAGTAGGAAAGCCAACAAGTTCCCATAATTGAAGCTACGTTGTGCATGAAACTATAGCCTAGTAAGTTGTCATTTAGGCTAGTTAGCCTACTTATTGTAGCAGCTACTTTGAGTATGATTCAATAGCCGACTAGACAAGGCTACTACCAAGTTCTTGTAATTACTGTTGAATCCATCTTGGGTATGAAACAACAGCCTACTGAGTTGCTATAATTACTGTTTAAGCTTTTTGAATAATTATGCTGTTGTAGCCTACTACAGTGTACTACTAAAATAATTCAAGTTATTTTGTGTACGCGGTGTCCCACAGCTTTTAAATAATGTTTACTCAAGTTTTCGGGAAAAAAAATTGATTAAATCAAAAAAATCGATTATTTGGATTTTTGGCAAAAAATCATAATTCTTTCCAACCCTGATTTAAAACTAAAATAACACATGAAACCAAAGAACAAAATTGAATAATTAAAAGAGTTTGGCGGAAATCCTTAACAAGTTTTGTTTGGGGGGAGATACCTATACTTTTTGGTCCAAATTGACAAGACCAATTTTTTTTAAGCAATTGAGAGATGAAAATCCGTATATCCAGTTTTAGTATTTTTTTTTTTTTGGCTTCAGTAGGCTTTCATTAGTAACTAAATACAGATGCAAACCTATTTACGTTGCCTTTTGGACTTATATGTCAGACTGCCTGAGCGGGGAATCGAACCCAGGACCTTTGAAATCACGGCCGTGTCAGTCTGGCTCAGCGGTAGGACCTTGACCTTTTGTTGGTTTGGGGCTTGTTGGGGTTGGACAAATGAGTGGGAAGGTTTTGAAATGAGCAACCAAGGAATTTAAATTTCGTTTCTTTTCCATGTAGCAAAAAGATTTCAAGCAACATATGGCTTGGAAATGGACACTCAACCATGGTCCTTAGATTTATTGTTGGACGACTAAAAGCAGAACTGCAACGAATGATAAAATAGGATCGCATAACGATAAGGGGATGCACTCTAGAATACAATTACGCAACAATACAAACATCCACAAGCCAATGGGGTGTATGCTAATAACCCAAAACCAAAATGCTTTGTGGTCTGATGTTTTAGTAACAGCGAACTTCAGGGATTTCTGCATGACAAAATGTGAACGAGGAAAGCAAACGGAAAAAAAAAACTCAATTTGGCTGATGGAACGGCTAATTATTTTTCGAGCAAGTTATGGGCAAGTTATGTGTCCATAAGCTGTAGGCAAGTAAAAGCCTGTATCATGTTGAGGATAATTCCCAAAGCACCCAAAATCTTTGCAAATTGAGGAAAATGTAAGGAAAAGGTGCAGGGATAAACAACTGAAGGGGATGTGCTGATTGAGTGAGCAATTCTAGCAGCATTGCGTAGATTAACATTAGCCTTCGGAGGAGCCAAGTGAACAGGGATGCACTGATTGAGTGAGCGATGCGAACAATAAATCAGTGTTTGTCAGCCAGTATGCGCAAAAATGGGATGGAAGAACTTTAAGCACATGAAGTTTGGACATACAATAAACCAAACCATGTCAATTTGGCTGATGGAACGGTTAATTGAACAATGGCAAATGTGAAAATTATCAATGTGAAAATTTGTAGACGTAAAATTTCTCCAGGAAAAAAGGTAGAAAGAAATGAAGATAAAATGCTGTGATCTTTTGGTCGTGCAATGTGCATCTTTTAGACTCAATCAGAGCATTCCCTTCAGTTGATCTGTTTATCCCTGCACCTTTTCCTTACATTTTCCACAATTTGCAAAGATATTGGCGGCTTATGGAAGATGTGATATCCACCCAAAACCAAAACTGATATAAGAGAAGCTGCCAGACGCCAAGTTCCAAAAACGGTCAGCCTTTGAAGGTAGTATCATTCTACCAGGGACAGGGCGCCAAGGTAATTGCACTGAGAATAGTGTGAGGATTGCCAAAGCGACCCACTGACGCAACCTCACACAGTCGGCCTTCCGAAACACAAACGCGCATCTGAGCGCGAAAACGCAACTTCTCACCCGTTTTGAAGCTTTCAGTCCTCTTATAACATCTTAAAAACCACCAGATGCCGGTGTTTTCGCCTCTTATAACAATATAGCACGACGGGATCGCAACGATGAACGAGGATGAGAAGTGCTGGGATCCAAGATTGAGGGCGTGGATCCCAGCCCCCGTGGATCCCAGCCCCCATTTGTGTTAAATGAAAAGTGGAAGAAAACAAACAAATGTAATACATTTACTGAAACAAATAAAAAAAAAATCAACGTTCAGCAGTTCACGTTAACTCACAACATTGCAACCGCTGCTTTACAAACGTTGGTTTTAACAAAAAGGAATAAAGCAACCGAATAAAATCAATTAAATGGAATAATTTTTGAAACCAACTCCACCTCAAACGTCAATAAAATTGTTTAAGAAGTCGTGTTAATTACAACATTGCAACCGCTTTCAAAATTAAACGTTGCTCTTTTCGTTGTTTGTAGCATTGCGTCTTAACGAATATTCTACACAAACTTTCTTCTGGCTAAAAGCAACAATGTATTCCACTCGTGCTCATTTGCGCTCAACAATGTACTTCGGACTGATACTTCGGACTGATAGCTTCAAAACGGGTGAGAAGAAGGATATCGCTCGCTCTCCTCATGCTGGAATCCAACAATGGCTCCGGAGCTGAGCGCCCTCGACATTGTTAGATCCCAGCACTCGGAAAGCAGGCGATATCCTATACGTCTCTCTCCACCAACTCTCGAGATGTCAATATCGTTATATTCAACCGGGCAATTAAATAATCTTTTCAACAGTCAAATCAGTCCTTAATGCGAACCCTGGAGTCTGCAAGGAGGGATCCTTGCAATAGTTCGAAAGTTAATTGAAAACTTAAAGATTGCTACCACGAGTAGCAATGTTCTAGTTTACATATACCTTTCAAACTATTAGTCGTTGATAAGTGTAGTACGTACACACAGGAGCCACTCTATGAACACCACAAAATCTGGAATTAACGTCTCTTAAGAGCTCTTTTAAGTGTTTTATTCGTTTCAAACTGAAGGTGCTAGTGTTTCCTAAAAATGAAATCTAGACACACGCTAGTGTGTCGCGCCAAGTTAGACAACAAACATCACATCAGTTCAATTGTCGAGGTTGTAAACCACTGTAGCACGACGCCATAGCGTCAGTGTCTAATATCCTGAAGCAGAGTTGAGCATATTTCAGGTACTTGGATAAAAATAATAATGTGGTACAAACACTTAAATTGTGTTGAAATCGCGAGCAATGACCCACCTGACAAAAATTAACTCGTGTAGGAATGCCAGCTAAGCTGCTCTCAAGGCAAAATCCGACCCTCAATAACGTTGTAAATGTGTAACTAGCTAGCTAGCTAGCTAATTCTAGTCCGCTCATCCCCATGTTAATTTCCATAGGGTAATTATTCACCGATACTGAGATAACGGGAAGGCTTCCAGCTATGAAATTGAACGAATGGCTGCAGTACGATACGAACTGCGTACCTTTTATGGTTTGGAGCCTAGGGGTGTAATGGGGATGGCGTGGGAGGGCGTAAGTACAAAAATATTGTTATAACCATTGTTAGTATTGCCGGCATCGTCTCTCATTGGACGGCCAAATTCGGACAATGAGAACGTGTATACTGACGTGCGTGCCTAGACACGCACTAGTGTAGCACGATAAATTTAAACAACGTTGCCAAAGAAATTGTATTCACGTCCAAGTCACGGAAAATAAACCAATTGTAAAATCATAGTAAAATAAACAAAGCCAAAAACTGGTGAAGAGGCCACCAAGTCGAGAGTGGTTCAGCCCTTCAAAGGAGTGATATCATCACACCAAAACTAACGAAATAAAACAAATTACAACAAAATTAAAACCAAACCAAAAACCTATAAAGAGGTGACTAAGTTTAGAATGGTTCGGCCTCTAGGCAAAAGGTAGTAGCAAAGTGTTGAAAACCTATTTCTTGTTGACGTGCCACTTTATTACACATCTGCACGGGTGGAGTTGAGTCTAATACACAATTTTAAAAAAAGGACTGATATCATATCAAAAACCAAAACTGGTAAAAGGGGCCGCCGAGTTCCGAATGGTTCGGCCCTTCAAAGGAGTGATATCAACACACCAAAACATTCGCCAACTTAATCACACCGAATAATACTTTGGATGTTAAATGAAAACTTGAACATTGCTACCGAAAGTAGCAATATTCTAGTTTTCATTTAACCTTCGAACTATTAAGCGGTACGATTAACATTTGGAACTTGGCGGCCCCTTTTACCAGTTTTGGTTTTTGATAGATAAAAAAATACTAGCACAGAATTCCATTTGGTGCTACATCTGGTCCTAGTAAATTAATAATACTCAATGGCTCGTGTAATTGTGCGTTTTCAGAAAATGGGGTGCACTCGCGATAAGGCACACTTTTGGCATGCCACAAGCCAATGTGAGAATATTTGGCTGACGTAGACTATTTGGCTTACAATCGGAATGTTTAATAAACTATCGTCATATCCGAACAAGGCTGCAGTACAGCAGAAGAGTTAAATCAAAGAATAGACGAAGCATTCTTTCTGCAAATTTATGTAGGTTGTGCTTGGCTATGGTGTGCAGTCATAAATATCGTAAAACTACAAAAAAAAAAATCTTTTTAAGAATGCCACAGGAATGGCGATGAAGTCACGTGCACATACGTGTAAATTTAAATTCAGTTAGCTGAAACTACACTTACGGTTTTCATGGCGTTTGCCTAGCTTTAAAGAATAAGAACACAGAATAGCATCTGGTTAGCAGGCAATTAACCTTATTGTGAATAAATTTTTATTCAGTTATATTTCGATTTCAGTTTCTTATTACTTTGCTTTACCAGAACAAGATTCCCACTTTTATCAGAACAGAAGGACAACGTTACACCGCCACCTAACCGACTCAGCACTATGCCATGGGAAAACTGACTACAGGAAATAAATTATGCCACAACTAGCCGATATCGCTCACTTCGCTCTCACTATTGGTGTAGCCGATATTCAGAATAACTCGCGTTTGATTACAATTGAATCTTGGTTGAATTTTGTTGTGTCAATAGTTTTACCTGCTGGAGTAAATTAAGTACCCTTGTATTCATCAGCTGATAACGAAGATGATGTTTCGCTTATTACAGTTTCTCTATATTTAAAGCAAAATCAAAAATATTTATGTATTTCTATTAGGTGTAAACCACGTAACCGTGTTACAATAGACCATTAATGAAGGTTGTAATTCTTATTATCTATAGGTAGTACCTTACTAGTGAGAGTTCCACGAGGGGTATACTGTAAAGAAGGAGCCATACAGGGCCCTCCTAAGGAGTGTCTATGTTATTACTACGTCATGTTCCATCTCTCGTTCTGAGCCGCGACCAAAGGGGGCCAGTATTGTGGAACAACTGGTCGTAAAAATATCACTCTTACTATGATTGGTTCAGGCACACGCCAACTTCCCACACAACAGTGCTGAAAGAATCATGAAGCAGAGCATAAAAATGGATTTGTCAAGCCAAGGCCGACTGGAGAAGAAATACTTGTTCCCCACTCGGTTCCACGCCAATTCTTTCAGGGGCAGGAAAATTAACGCCTCTTAACTTGGCTTCAGTAAAATGAGAACTGTGTGATGTCCAATCAAAAGGCCTGGAGCCAGGAAGCAATACTGGCAGTTTCTCTCCCCAGGGCCAGATTATGCCTTTTAGAGGCTTGGTGCTTAAGATTTATTGTGCCCCCCCCCCCCCCCCAGTCCAACAAAAAAGTTATATTTATTTGAAGAATAATTTTTTTTGTAAAAACAGTAAAGGTAAAATTTTTCTTATTTAAAATAGTACTTCATTTTATTTTTCACGTTACCATGAGGCACCCTTGATGCTTTTTCGGTCTGTGGCCCAGTGCTTCAGCACCCAAAGCACCCCCCCCCCCCCTAATGCGGCCCTGTTTGTATCAAACAGCCTTGTGCAAATGGTGGAATATGAATGAGAGTTGAACGTGGATACGTAAGATATGTTATCAGTTATAGCTCCAGCTCCTATCTACTGCAAACTAAAAACCATTTTTCGTGGATTGGATGGGATTCTGCCTCTCGATTAGAAAATGTACACAGATGCCTTTACCATCAAGTAGTTTTGACTTGTTGATAAACCTACGTTAAAAAAAAAAAAAGAGAGAGAGAAAGAACAACATATTGTTGTGAAAAGTCTGTTTATTGATAGCTACCAAAAGCAAAGCATGATCCATCGTTATCATTGTAGTCTGTAACAAACAATAAGCGTTAAAGACCCTTTTTTTTTTTAGGGGTTCTGAAGGTACCGGTAATGACAGATAACAATAACATAAAATGATTAAATGACATCGAGGTATATGGCAGATAACATAAAAGGGCCTAAATGACTTTGGACAATTTTTCTTTTTCTTTTTTTTCTGAAACCTTTCTCCAGTCTTTAGCTGCTCTATTTCTAGAGGAGCAGGTGAACAAACACACACAAACTGCATGTTTTTAATGATGTAGATGAGTTGAATGCAGCCTCTCTAAATCTAATGCCAGTCTTGGTGGCTGAATGGTGACACCAACCAAATATAAAAAAGGAAAACAATGCAATGATGCACGTTTTTGCATTGGAATTTAGTTACTGATTATTAATACTTATTAATTTTAACCTAACTCTTAATTGAATGACACTGTACACACAGAATAGTCAGTGTATGAAATGAGCAATTGAATCCTTCACGGTTCAGACATTTTTTAAATTCTTAATTTCCCTGACATTTCTAGCTTTTCCAGGTGAAGCCATGGCAATACCCTGGTGTTTTACAAGTAATTTAGTTCGCGCAATAATGGTTTCTTTTTCAAAATTTCTACGAAAAGAATCCAACATCTCACGGAACAGTTGTTTTAAAGAGACTAGCCATCAACTGGAATGAACACATTTTCATCACAGATATTGGCACTAAAACTTTCTTCATTAAAAGTTATTATTAAACTAGTTGAACACGGTGAAAAGTTACTTCTGAAAATTTAGATCAGACACAATGGCATTTCTGGGGCTTTTAAAATTTTCCTGGTTTTTTGCCCCGATTTTCAACCAAAAATTTTGCTTTCCCTGTAATTTCCCTCAGATTTTGGCCCCATTTTCATTTTCCCTGAGATTTCCAGGTTTTCAAAGTTTTCCAGGTTTTGTCTAAACGCTGTTCTTGCACAAACCCATTCAAAATTGCACCACTGTCAGCAGCCTTCACAAATAACATCATTCAACACTCGCCGTTTGGCCAGTACCCTTTATGAGTCAATCACTATATTTTCCACTCGCCACACACCATACGATTTTGTGGCACCATTTCCCTATTTACAATTTTTTGTTTGTTTCATTCTTCTAATGCTTAAACAGGAAACAAGCCTAATGCCAAGCAAACAGCTGCACATATTTGCCTATAGCTTGGATTAATCAGATTATTCCAAGTTGGCAACACTGTATAGGCATTAGTTAACACTACAAAAATCTAGCTTTTTCCCATCCTCACACCACATTTTGAGCACACACTTTTCAATTCGGAATCAAATTCCGCACTTAGACAAATGAGTCTCAAATACAGACTCCAGTTTTGCGCGTTAGTTTTTTATGAAAGTTAGTTCTTATTAGTTTCTCAACCTTGCCAGAACCCGCCATCTTCGATAAATTAACGGATTAGTGCTTAGGGCAATGTTCACACCGGGTCACGACCAGCTACGTCAACTTCACTTGAAACTTATAGCGCACACTTGCTTGGTTTATACAAGATGCATTAGACAACAGCAACCGAAACACAGGCACCCATAGAAGTGAAGTGAAGTAAAGAGAGGAGTTCGACCTACATAGGAATGTGGCTTAGTGTAATTCAGATACAATCCACTTCACTTTGATTTGTCCACCTCGTCCGCAATGCCTTTCCCATTTAATCTTGATAAATACAGGTTAAATAAGTGCTCAAATCAGGGTATTAAACCAAGTTGGTTTAGTACTGTCTGTTGCTGAAATGAAGCTATTTGAACAACCAAGCTTTATTTTAAGTTGCCACCTTGCGAGTACAACTATAAATCGTGTATGAAGCTACTGCATGGAGCTGGGATGAGTCCTGGTAACCAACCCATAAGCGTCCCAGCTTCATAAGTAGTTTCCTATTTTAATGTATAATTTTTTGCCATGACCGTCCCTGTGGTCCCTCAACCGTCCCGGTAACCACGTTACCATCTTACAGAACATTTTCCGTACACACATAAACTAAAGTCACCCATTGCTGATTTTCCGTCTCAACTTGTGAGCGGCAACCAACGTGCGTGTGAAGTAGCTGATAAAAGAAAATACAACTTACGCCAAAAGAAATCTACAATAAAATAACCAACATCCGACTGATCTTAAATTTAGACATCATAACGTGCTGCTAGTTTGCATGGTGTCCAATTAAATTTGTTATTTTTTGGTAAGTTCTTTGACAATAACTGTTGTCTAATTTTGTCACGGTCTTCCAACGCCACATAAAACTTTTTTCTGCTTCTGTTACACACGTAAACAACCGTTTGTGTGACACAAACAAGGATATAAATAAAGTCACCGAAATGTTTTAACTTTAAGCGGTCGTCGTGATCCTCGTAAAAAGTTAAGAGCCAACAGAAAAAAAGGACCATATTATCACAGACAGGATTACAACAATAAATATCGGAGGACGGACATATATATAAGGACCTAGTGTCGAGACAAAGTGTCATGCATGGAAGCCAAAACGAAAGTTGGCTGAACGTGGCATACGGAATACACATGTACAAACAGTCGACTTAGCAGGTTCTCGACAAGAAAAATTTGTTTCACCCGCTTGCTAACCCTGTTGTAACTTTTATCCTTTTTTTTTGGCTCCAATACCACTGAGTTTTCCTTGTTAATCCTCTTAATCCTCTCGTGCACCTTGGTCTCTATTCCCCAATGCTATACTTTGCTTGCGGCTCACCTAAAGTTTTTTTTTTTTAAACAACATGTTTTCTCATGACTTACTTTCTCATTGCTGGATACATTCAACAGTGCACAAGAAAGTTTTGCAAACCTAACACGACGAACAAAATTAACTGAACTAAGGAAACAGAAAGTGAGAGGAAAATTTTTCTCTCACGGATATTAAGCTCAATTGCTGCACGCTTCGACACAGCTGAGATCTATGGATTGCTTGAGCTCCTTTTCATACGGTATAAAAGTTTACACAATTAAAAAGATTTTCATTTGAAATATATAGACGACATTGCAAGGCAAGGAATTTCGTACAAATTTCGTAATTCAAAATAATCTATACAGTTTAGCGAATTGTCAACGAACCAAATCACACTTGATGATGTTTTTTGTTACACTATTGTTCATTTTTTTCAGGATGGGGTTTTTAGCATTTAAAGCTGTTTACACCACATCTGGTTTGTTGTATGTTGTTATAATGCGCAAGTTTCAATTCGGTGCGGCCGCCTGCTGATCTCAAAGAAAGTGAACTGGACGAATCATAAAGCATGTGTCGCTTTTCTACTGGACTGTTAAGAGTCAGATGTACTAGAGGGTTAATAATTGGATAGGAACATAATTGGACGGCTGGATAGGAACATAATTGGACGGCTGAAGTTCAGAGAGGGATTCTGTGGTGTTCAAACTGTACATAGATGCTTCAAGAGCTCTGAGACGGCATCCTTTGGAGTTTGAGTTTGAAACAATGCATCAGCAGACATTACACACCTGTGAGGAAATCATCATCTAGTTTATTTACGTTAACCACGGGGTTCGAGAATATTACGTAACCAGGTAACCTGGTTACTGAGGAAAGAGAAAAAATTGAGGAAATCGTGTAGGTGAGAGAAAGTAAAGAAGCCCTAAATAATAATAATACAAAAAAGATCGCCAAGAACTTCTCAAATTTTATAAAGTTTACAAGGTTGTAGATCGTTAGTGTTCTGAAATTTGAGGAAATTGGACGAAAATTTGAGGAAATAAAGGGCAGGTTACAAGTGTTGTTGCAAGATTCTCGGAGTCTGGTTAACCACGGGAGGATCAACTGAAGGTGACACACTGATTGAGTGAGCGAAGCGAACGAAAATCAGTGTTTGTTAACCAGAGAACACCGAAAAACACTGAAACAAATTACACTCCCGTGAGGAAATCATCATCCAGTTTATTTTTAAAACAATTCCAGCTTCATTGTGTATGTTTACAGGAGGAGCGACTGACGGCGGATGTGCCAACTCAAAGCGTGAAGCGAATGAAAATCAGCATTTGTTAGCCAGTGTGTTCAAAACTGAATGAAGAAACTTAGTTTAGTGAATTTTCGAGTTGCCTGCCCTACACCAACTAGCCTTCAGTTGTCCAGCCCTCCTGTTTTATTGGGAGGGGGGGGGGCAATAGAAGTGGCCTGAGGCATTACGTCATGTGACGAGTTAACAGGTGCAGACCGGTTCCAACTGGTTGTACAGTGGAGCTGCCTGCTACCTGGCTGTTGGCGGTCGGCCAACTTCTGTTGTTGGGTGGAAGTTGACTGAACACCAAGCAGCTTATGTAACTGCAAGGTGCACCACGAGCGTACACTCGTGTTGCGCCCTGCTATATGCAAATAGCTGGTTACAACATGAGTGACCAAACTGTACCAATGTTGCATACAATCATCCATGCATAGCACGGGCTATAGCTAGTTTTTTTTTTTAGCTATAGCTAGTTTCGTATTTCCATCTCACACTGTAATTTCAAAATATGAAGCATGTGAACAAATCCAGCACCAATCTGGATAGCTCTGCCCCCAGGCGCGACATTTGGTGTACAAATAAAAGATAACACAAGCGACCGTGTGGTTTCAAAACGTGCGAAATTGGCAGTAACAGTGGTTTTTTTTGTTTTTTTTTACCATTTATTATTATTTTATGCATTCTTCAGACTAAAATAACTTTTAGTGTGATATATTATGATAAAGAGCTTTGTGTTGTTCACGCAGTACTCGGAGCGAAAAGACTTATCAAGCAGGATCCCTTTCCACCACTGCCAAAAATTAAATAAAAACCAGAATAACCAGAATTTAATAAAAACTAGAATCAAATGCTACTAACATTTGATGGAGGAATTTCATCTTTTAACTCTTGCTATTCTTGCACTAAAGCGTTGTCAGAAATTTCATCCAAATTGGAACAAAATTGCGTGTCCCAAATAGACAAACACACAAACTTCAAATTCAGTGAGTATTTGACCTCGCTTGCTTGGCCAATTAACCACCTGCGCACAGTACTAACTCCAGGCATTGTTTTCTTAAGTCCCTTAAATATTAATGCAGTTGTGGGATTTGACCCAGCGTTCACTTGGATAGGAGACGAAGATGCTAGCTTCTAGCCTGTGCTTGCTCTCCTTGCTTTCCTTGCCTGGGGATCCCTCACGAAGCTTGCGGTGGGCCTAAGACTTGGACCCCCCCCCCCCCCCTTCCATCTAGTAGCTGTACACCAGGACTTACGACATTATGTTGAGCCAAGTAAAACTTTTGTAAACTCCTGATTCCCATACTACCTCCTGGTATTTGTTTTAAAGTACCATAGGAACTTAGGTCAGTCACAGTACTCGAACTGGTATTCACTGGGTTTGGAGATGAGGACACTGACCACTGGGGTGTACTTGCTTGCCTTGTTCGGAGTCCCCTGGCGTCCCTCATAAAGCTTGAAGTGGGTCTAGAGCCATACAGTATGCTGTACACTAAGAAGTTATGAACGTCAGTAGCGTGCACAGACCCCCCCCCCGAGAGGGGACAAACACTTTTTAGTTAAAGGGCACAATATGTTTTAGGGGAAATTTTTTTGGTGGTGTTTTTTTTAGGCCTTTATGCCCTTTCTAAGGTACCGCCGCACCAGTAAATATCTCGCAAACAGGCTTTTTTTTCCGAAAAGGGTAGAGGCCAGACCTTCATTAGATGTGGAATCATTCCCGCCATTCTTTCAGCCTCTGCCATGATCAAAAGCTACTCGGTTTGAAGCCTCGAGTTTCTCCCTCTCCTTAGTTAACTGCTTTCTGTTTCTCAGGTTTAACCTTGAGCAGATTTCATCTACACTATCATATATTTGCTTCAGATGATGTAAGGCACAACGAATTAATTTTAAATAAGCTTAACATCAAACCAACCGCCATCCATACAACAACCAAGACCTGTAACATCATAAAACTGTGCATAGACGAGATTGGTAGACGATATAATAAATGACTCAATTTAAACTTTTTAATCCTTTTTTAACTGAAATACACAAAAAAAAAGCCCGCACGAGTAAAATCTTTCTGTGCAATGAAGATCAGTCCCCACACTGCCTTTTTTA
>JAHWFP010071413.1:13682-49155 GCA_023313725.1 Lithobius niger
AAAAAATCTTTCTGTGCAATGAAGATCAGTCCCCACACTGCCTTTTTTAATTGACACAACAATAGAATAAAAAGGCCCCCAGAAAAAAATCTTTCTGTGCAATGAAGATCAGTCCCCACACTGCCTTTTTTAATCGACACAACAATAGAATAAAAAGGTCTTCAGAAAAAATCTTTCTGTGCAATGAAGATCAGTCCCCACACTGCCTTTTTTAATTGACACAACAATAGAATAAAAAGGCCCCCAGAAAAAAATCTTTCTGTGCAATGAAGATCTCAGTCACCACACTGCCTTTTTACATTGCTGCAATAATTCCTGTCTTTGATAAGCAGTAGTTAGTTCTTCATCCAGTAATTGTTAAAAAAAAAATTAATGATTTACTTTAAAAAAAAACCATGACTTTTTACACGATTATAATGACTGTAAAACAGACCACGACTTTTTCAGGAATATTAGGAAAATATACTTAGTAGACGCCCTGCACTTGCAACCAAATCTCATATCATAGGCAGCAAAACAAAACAAAAACCACAATCGGTTACCAAAAAAAGACACTAGTGAAAACTGGCGCCACACCTACATTACGTAACTGGAACAACGCCAAAGGCGAACCATTGAGGGAGCCAACGATAAGTTTCTGCCTTTTACCACCAACAGCATCCATCAGTGGCAACCTAAGTTACGGGCTTAAAGCCTAAGAATATCTTTGTACGAACTAAGAGCTGTTAGAGATTTTTGGAAATATACCAGAATATCACGCGTTTCGATTCATGTGCGACAGAAAATAGAATTTGAAAAAAAACAAAATTGGCACCAACACTTAGTGGGTCTGTCGATAAGGATCAAGTCCTATTGCATAAAGAAATCAAATGACCACATTAAAATAACTATCTGTTCATGACACAACGATGGGATTAAAATGGAAATGACAACTTCTCTCGCCCCCTCCCCCCCCCACAAAAAAAATAGAACAGTATCGAATTACTGAGGTTTGTCGAATTGTTGGGTTTTTCCTGTAAGCTTTTAAAAACCCAAAACATTGTTGGCACCAAGCACAATATTTACTAAAGAAGTATGCCGCCAAACAATCAAAATACTAACACCATCAAAAGCGAACCTGTCAATTATGTATATTTATACGAAAAATACTGCATATTGAAAAGATCTAGGAAAGCCATGGGAACTGTAACTAGACGTGAGTGGGTATTGGGGGGGGGGGGGGAAAGAAAGAGAAGAAACCTTCAATTTTCTGAACAAATTTTTTTTTTAAATTATGGTGATGCAGGAAAGTATTGCAGAAGTAACCCGACAAAGGAAAGAAGTCTCGCCAGTCTGAGGACATACTGTGAGCTCCCCAGCAGGATCCAGAAAACAGTTTGAGCAATTTTAGTGCTAGTTCAGGGTTCCTGAGAAGCCCGTTATGCTATTTCAACATCTTCAACAAAATTTAAGCAAAAAGGACTACTAGTGGATGAAAAGGCCAACTCGGTTATCAGCTTTACCAATTATGCACGATTTTGGTGCTATTGATAAACTGTAACATCTAATGACGAAAACTAGGCGGGAATCCTTAATAAAAATTGTTTTGGACAGATTTCAGATTTGTTTTCGGTCCTGCATCGTTATTATTATTATACATACATATGCAGCAAAAGCTTAAATTTGTTGCCGAAATACAAATGAAATTAAGGAAGCAATGAGGAACAGAAAAACTTAACCCGTAGCCGCCTAGATACCAACGTACGCCTTCAACGTACAACAGCGAAAAACTAACAGCGAAAAACTAAGTCCCAGCGCGACCTCAGTGAGAGCAAAGCGAACAGTCACAGCCCATGGTCAGCGTCTTCGGCTCCAAACCAAGAGAATGCCGGTTCGAATCCGAGAACCGACCCGAGTACCACATGGACTCTAAAAAAAGGGGTTTGAAAGTTTTTTCAGGCGGTTATGGGTTATTGGTTGCAATCAAGTATTTTCTCAACCCTCAGCTAACCCGTAGCCGCCTAGATACCAACGTACGCCTTCAACGTACAACAGCGAAAAACTAAGACCCAGTGCGACCTCAGTGAGGGGACCCCGGGGACCCCGAGCAAAGCGAGCAGTCACAGCCCAGTGGTCAGCGTCGTCGGCTCAAAACCAAGAGAATGCCGGTTTGAATCCGAGTACCGACCCGAGTACCACATGGACTCTAAAAAAAATGTCTGAAAGTTTTTTCAGGCGGTTATGGGTTAAACTACTAATGAATAAAATAGCCAACTGAACTTCCAGTTTTGTTAGTCGTATACAATTTTACCCCCTCCCCCACTCCCACCGGTCAGTACAGCCGAGTATTATTCCAGCATACTTTATTACAAAGAAATAAACTCCTGAGCATAACCTTCATTGCAGGACCATTACTTTCCTAACCATAAACAATCATTAATAATTAAAATGTAGAAATTCATACCAACATTGTCGGTTATGCAACCCTTAAATGACAGCTCCAGAAAAAAAAAACGGCTACAAGCTGGGGAGAAAACACTAAGCCACACTCAGCTTAAGCTTCGTGAAGGGTTTCCAGCATTCCAAGCAAAGCGAGAAAGCACAGCCTTGGTGGTTAGCATCGTCAGCTACAACTCAACTAAATGTAAATTTGAATCCCACGACTTATCTATACGCACATGAAACTTTAAATTTAGAAAAATATCTGAAGCTAATGTAGGTCTTACAGGATGAATGTAAATGCTTTCTGTGATTCGCACGAGCGGATCCAACTTCTTATTTAAAAAAATAATCATCTTTCCCATAACAGTTTCACTACTTTTGACAACATTTTATTAAGGAGAGGAAAGCAAAGAACAGTTGATGTTCAAGCGTTTTTCATTAGCGAGTTAGCTAACGCCCATGTTCATCACACATGCCAACCCTTTTTTTGTTCAATTTTGCGATCCTCCCCTCCCCCACTCCCCATTTGTTCTTTAAGCAAAGTCAATCTCACACTGAACCAGTTAAGTACAAGGAAGTACCTATTGGCAGGTGTACAGAATATGCCAGAACGCTAGAACGAGGTTCGCGGGAAATTTCGGAGAACCGTGGAAATTCACTAAAAAATAGCTTGCTTACATGGTGAAAGGTTGCGGAAATTTGAAAAATGTGTAGGAAAATTTTGTGGGAAATTCCGTCCAGTAAGAATTTTATGCACCCCTGCCTATTGGATCGAGTTTTACTTCGTTGAGTACAAGTAAAACCCTTCCGCAACCATTTAATTTTTCTCAATTTTTGATTTTCTCAATTTTTCAAAGAACTGTTGTGTTACCCTCCCCCCTCCGACAATTCGCCAAATGATGTAAATACCCAGGAATGTTAACTACGTGATTAACAATGTAATTGCAACAATTTAAACAAGTCACCGATTAGGAATATGACATATTACAAGGCCTATCTTTGCCCCACCCCCTTCACTAACAATGTATAATACCCTCCAGGACACACGCCAATGTACCTCCTTGTTAAACACTCACACTGTACTTGAAGAAAGAGAAACTTTTCAAAGGAACTTTAAACGCAACTATTGACTTAACACCGAGCCCATGGGCATACATGGGTGAACCAGTATCGCTCCTTGTACAATTAATAGGTTTCAGCATCTTTAACTTTCAAGTTTAACCATTTCCACACGCCGCTGACTGCAACCAGCAGCGGCCAAGTTCATGAAGTGGGACACCTTTTCTCTGAGAAATTTACAAATGGTGAGAGATTCTAATGCGCTTAAATGGAATTCCCTCATGGCGTCCTGAAGGCAGAAAGGGGTACGACGTGCGACTATGTCGCAGATAATCTAGCACAGACGCAGACAAAAGTGCCGTTTTGACCAAATTTCTGCCGTTTCGTCAAGTTCTGACCGATTTGGACATTCCAATACACCATTTTAACCGTCTCGACGAGGCCTTTCCGTTGGTGGAAGAGCCAGATCAATGGGATAAAGCAGTGAAAAGTTATTCAATAAAACCCAAAAATATGTGGTAACCATACGGGGAAAAAAAACGGATTAGCTGCAGATAATTTTCCCGACAATTGATGTCGCAGACAATTCTGCTTTTGGGCATGGCGTTACATTTGCAAAAAATGGATGTCGTTCCAAGTGATTTTGTGGTCACAAAACTCTTGAAATGAAACATCCATTCTTTGCAAATTTAACACCATGATGGAATCCCATTTAAGGGCATTAGTCTCTCTTTCGCCATTTGTAGTTTTTAGAGAAAAGGCATCCCACTTATGAACGTGGCCAGCCAGGCTTATACCAGGATCGAATGACTAGTGGCAGCAAAGCTGACAGCCCGTCTGGACAAGAACTGGTGGCCACTTGACTGTTGAAATGGTGAATGCAACATATTTTATAGATCTGTTGCAGAGTCACGTTTTTCAAATTCGACTTGCTCCACTGTGCTACTGTGATCGTTACATGTTTATGTTAATACCCAAACTTTGAAGAAGATGGTAGAGGAGAGACGAAAGATTTTTCACCGAAATTTCAGCAAACTTTCCCTGAAGTTCCTGTTTGTGGTTGTTGTGTTTTTATGTAGTAAGCTGTTGAATGAAAACCATAGTATGCACCAGACGCCGGTTTTTGCAGTAAAGCAGTTTGCTTAAGATGACGTAAGGCTCCGAAAGTTTACGGTATTTGAAAAAAAAAAGGAATCAAAAAAGACCCCTAAATCGCAATTGAGCCAATAAGAGGTAAATTTTCAACGGCAAATTTATTTTCCAGTTCAGGCAACAGCAAACCTTAATCAGCAAATAAACAATAAATTCGTCCTACCTTGAAATCAGACAGCGAAGCCATCAGATCATCCAGCTCCTTAGTAGCCGAAGATGCTGTAGGGGCAGGGGTGGAAGTTACGGTTTGAGGAGACGTGGTCTTGTACATGATGGTAGTCACTCGCATGTGTTCGGGTGGTCTTGACAGAGGGCTGTACGCAGGAGGACTGAAAAGAAAAAACAAATAAGAAAGTTATCAAAACCCTTGTCTTATCTTGACACAAACACAAACACAGGCTTCCTTAGAAAGTTTTTTTTTTGGATGTGTGTTTGTGTCGGTACAGAAGGCAGGCTGGATAAAAAAGCAATAGATAAAATAACGAACAAAAATAGGCCTAACAGATGACTGAAACGTCATTTTTGTTCTGTAATTTTTTTTCATAACACTGAGTTGATAATTTTTTTAAGTGGACGAGCAAGCGAGGTAAAATACTCAACTGAATTTGTTTGTTTGTCTGTTTGGGAGAAGATATCCTTTGCAACTTTGTTCTCATTTGGTTGAAATTTCATAACGTAACAACCTTCACAAACGCAACTTGTGTGGCACTCCCCGTTTGGGCAGTACATTTAAATGCACTCGCCATTGTCCACTACCTCCACACCATGTAGAAACAATTTTAACAGTTGTGCTGCTACCTAATGCTTAAATATTGTTTGCACTAATCTAACTCACCAATCAGTCTAAGTGGCTAGCAACAATATTAAGCACTTGGTTGGAGATCCGTTGTAATTCTACACGCAACACCACAAACGCCGCTCCCGAGATATAACAATTTAAGCATCGAGGTTTGTTAATCAGTTGCCATTTGACGAGTAGGTCTAAAAAACCAAGTCGCCAACTGCTGAATTTTCCTCACCGTGAAGGTTGCAATGGAGCTTCGATGCACAAAATTCAAGACTTTAAAGGTCAAATCCTACCAAAATTTTTTCCAGAGATATTTTCCAGATATTTTCCGTTGGCCAGATAAGCCAAATTTTAGTAGCAGCAGTAAGGTTGCCCGAGCTATAAGGCTAGTGGCCCCGAGCACTGCATGAACAACACAAAGCCATTAGCCATAATATAACAGAAAATTCGTTTAGTGTGAAGGATGCAGAAAATAATTACAAATTGTAAAAAGAATTAAATATAATAACACTATTACTACTAACTTCACGTTTTGAAAAAATACTGTCGCTTTATACACCAAATCTCGCGCGTGGTGGCAAAGCTATGAAGCTGAACTCGTTAAAGATCAATGTTGGATTCATTCTAAGAGCGCCCTTTGCCATTTGGGGGAAAAAAATAGAGCTCGTATCCCCATACTCGCACACAAATAAAAACAGATTATAGTTTACTCTAACGCAACAAATTATAATTTGAACTCCAATTCCAGAGAACAAGGATTGTGACATATCAGCCTTTGTGCACACGCATACATGCTCATCACTAATCAAACAAACAAAAGGGTATGATATATCACACACAAGAAATACACAAACAATACAACATACATACATGTACATAACGCAAAACCAACAAACACATACAAAACATACGCCATAAACAGCAAAACACCTACAAAATTGAAAGGTCACACAAAATAAACGAACACGTAATTACTCACATGAACTACAACTAAGACAGAAACCTTCAAGCATAAACACAGGCAAAAAAAACTGCCTTAATTGGGAGTCTGCTTGTTTTACAAATAATAAATGCACACAAAATACACATGTAGCCACTCGCATGAAACAGACTTAATATGTAAAAAAAAAAAAAAAAAAAAAAAAAACACAAACAAGTATAAAAAAAAAAACCTGTACAAAGCGGACACACCGACAACAAACATTAAACAATTTAAACACAAACTGTGTTCACTTTCAGACATAATCATTGAGTAAAAGCAGTACTTGTTCCCTGGAATTGGAGACCACATTATAGTTTGTTGCATTCAAGTGAACGCTAATCAGTTTTTATTTGTGTATTTCACAGCTGTGAGTATGAGGATACGAACTCTAATGCTTTTTTTCTAAAAGGCAAAGTCGTTTTTTGTTCAGTTATACAAAAAAAGATTTAAAACTAATTCTAGAACGAGTGATGTGCATTTAGTATAATAAAACTAAAAACAACCGTTATCTGTGCAAAATCAGCCTATTCTGCGTGCTAACCATGAAAGATGTTAAGAATTCATGATTATTAGGCTGTTTCTCTACACCGAGTATACACAGTATAAAATAATCAGGCTGGGGTGGTGCCCCCCCCCCCCAAAAAAAAAAGCTGGCGGCTCTGCAGTGATGCCACTATAACGATGCAATATCAAAGTAAAAATCATAAATTGAATAGGTAGAGCTTGTTCACAGGTAAATGTGAGCAAATCAATCTGGGTTATTAATTGTACAACAATTGTCCCCGGTCGCTATACAAGTGCACAAGCAAGTTACGAAATAATTTTGTTTCCCATCACGCCAGATTTTCTTTGCGTATCAATGCCAACAGTGCAGGAATTCTTTTATCTTTGGTGGAGCTGTTTATATTTAGAACTTTCAAATGAGGATTGACTGTACACACAGAGAGCACTGTCATTCAAGCTTGGCCCGCATTTAAATCAACATTACAGCTGGTATGGTATCAAGGGTGAAACTGAAGAAAAGTTGTCTTTCATTAAACGCAGTGCAAGTTAAAATGGTCCATAGTAATTTTAAACTAGTCTTTAATAAATACACAGTTTACAAAAACTCCAAAATACCACTGTTACCTGGTTGATGTTGGTTTCCATTGCCTGTTGAAAATATACATTACCTTTTTTATAGCATTCTCCATCTCAAAATGCTGTTCAATCTAGGGAAATTAAATCAAAGATGTCCTTCCAGTTCGCTACATATAAAAGCCGAAGTGGAGCGCTCACCTTTTCGGACCTTTATTGTGCCCAAATGGCGACAAGAGGGGAGGAGGGCGACACCAAGGAAATGTATATTTTCAACAGGCAATAGAAACCAAAATCAACCAGGTAACACTGGTATTTGGAGTTTCTAGTTGCCTTGGAACTATCCATTACCTTTTTTAAAGCAATCCCATAGACTTTTTCAAGGCAGCGGGTGCCATTTGACTCAAGTGCCCTCAGGTAGCGACCGGTTCCCTTCACAGAAAAATTAGTGTGTAAAAGAGGTCAAAGTACACGGGCGGCAATGAATGGCCCGATGCGGCAAAGTCCCTCAGCTTGATGGGACATATCTCGAAGGTAGTGGGACGTGAAGACTATGGGATGTCTCCAGGAAGCAGCTTCCATTACGTCAGTCATGGGAATGTTGTTGTAATGAACCCACGACGTGGAGAGTGCACGAAGTTCATGGGCCGTTACTCTAATGTCTTCAGATACGCAGTTGATGTCGAGAGCTTCGTAGGCCTGTACGATAACACTCTTGAGCCAAGTGGCAATCATGCGTGTTGAAGTCGTGCAAACTTTGTTACTAAAAGGGAAAAATAACTGAGAGCGTCCTCGTCGTATAGGTTTGGAGGCCTTTAGATAGAAACGAATAGCCCGTACCGGGCAGAGAGCCCGTTCCTCTTCGTCACCTAGGATGGTTGATAGGGAAGGAATGATGAAGGGACGAGTCCTTTCGTCAGGTTTCTGAGTTTTGGCACAAAACAATGCTCTTGGAGTCAACGTCACACCAGTATAGTCTGGCAGGGAAAAAAAATCTTTCTCAGTGGCAGAAAGGGCCTGTAATTCGCTGCATCGGAGGCAGGCAGCTAGAGCCACCAGAATACCGTCTTCCTTGTAAGATGGCTGAGTCTGGAAGGCCTCATGGGTTTGCAGGGTGGGGCCATGAGTGCCGTGAGGACGATGGATAGATCTCAATCTGGGAACTGCCTTGTAGTGCGTGGACGGTCCAGGTGGAAGGAATGGATTAAGGACGAGATCCTAAAGTCTGTGAGGAGATCTTTGTGACCAGCTGCTTTGAAGACAGCATTCAGGGCGGAATGGTAGACTAAGATCGTGGAACCCCTTAGCCCACTGTTGAACAGAGTCATGAGGAATCGGAGGAGGTCGTGTAAAGGGGGACAGACTGGATTAACCTGTTCCGTGACACACCAATGAAGCCACCGTTTCCAGTGACTGTCATAAATCTTGTTGGTAGAGGAACGGACGGCTCGTGATGCAATGAGAGTGTCCTCGTCCTCAAGAAAGCCAGATGCTCGGAGGAGTTGGATGGTAGTAGCCACCCGTGAAGTCGTAAGGCTTGGTGGTTCGGCAGGCAATGAGAGGAGTCAATGAGGAGGCTGAGTAGTAGTGGGAACCAAGCTGCTACAGGCCAATTCGGTGCGATGATGAGGAATCATCCGTGTGAGTTGGCGATTTTACGTAGAACGAGACGGAGGAGACGAGGCGGGGGAAAGACATATGCGAAGAGGTGATCCCAATTCAGGAAGGGGGAGGGGGGATTGAGGCTTAATGGCGCGTCGACAACTCGGTCATTAGCGCCAACCTCAGTCACAGTGCAGTGGTCCGGGTTGCCACTGCACCACACATTACAGAGATGTTATTCAAACCCCTAATCTAAATCTTGTCATACATCTGTACCTCCTGCAAAAATTGAAAAACACCGGACAGGAGGACAGACTTATCGCCCAAATGACGAGCAATGGCATGCAGAGGATGGAAACGACGACGACCACCATCAATATGGCAACACTCAACAAGGAAGTGCCGGACTGTAAGTGGCAGTCAAAACCAACAACATTCAGGAGGGTCAACCCCGCAAAAGGAAACAGTGAGTAAGTCGGGTGTGACCAATGCGCAAACGGGTCAACACTACCTCCTCACGGCGACTGCGGCGACACGCCGAGTGCCACTCCTCGACAGTACCTTTAATAACACGTAATTTATTACCGTCCTGTCTGTCCCACAAGGCCTGCCAAAAAGCGTGTAACCTCAGACGTAGAGTTGGAAAGGCATCCGAGGGAACAAGGCTAAGTTCCCATCCGAGAGGGCCAGAAAGGGCCCCTTTCGCTGCAGAATCAGCTTGCTCATTGCCACTTATCCCAACATGGCCCGGAATCCAGCAGCAAAGCACGGTTTTCCGCTGGCTAGGCAAGCGGGAAAGCAAAGCTTGGACAGGCTGTGTCAAGGGGTTCTGAGGATTTAATTCGCCAAGGACTCCAGGGCACTCATGGAATCACTAAAGATAATGAAATGCGTGCCCTGAAGGTCAAGGATCCATTCCACCGCCAAATCGAGAGCCAAAAGCTCTGCAGAAAACACAGAATAGCCTGATGGAAGGCGATGGGCAATCGTTACTCCCTTACACACACAAGCACACGCCTACACCTATGCCAACGTCAGACTTCGACCCATCAGTAAACAGCCGCTGATAACCGGCGTACTGGGAACACAGCTGCCGGAACACCTGCAAGTACCTTGCTGGTAGAGTGGAACTCTTCGGGAGGGACGCCAGAGCGAAAATGAAAATGCCACCTGGGACAAGCCAAGGGGCACTGGCATCCCCCCAAGCCTCAATTCAGGGTTAATGCGTCCACTGCCCAAGCACGAGGATCTGGGAAATGGCTGACGAACAGGGGACGTCTGGCATTGTACCTCGTGGCAAAGAGGTCGACCATTGGGTGATCCCAGAGGTGGAACAGGACAGAGCAAATGGTGGGATGTAGCGTCCATTCGCTGGTGGGTGGCTCCCGGCTAGAGAGGGAATCGGCAATCACGTTCAACGATCCCGGAATGTGGAGTGGCAGGCGGCAGACACGAAGCTGGATGCATAGTTGAAAAATCTGAGAAGTGACGTGATGAAGGTATAGGGAGTGCGTTCTGCCTCTCTTCCGGAGGTAAGCTACAGCAGTGGTGTTGTCTATGTTGGACTTGTACTGTTCGTCCTGTCACATGGTCCCGAAAATGTTGGAGGCCAAGAAGGACTGCTAATAGTTCTAGATAATTGATGTGGGACGTCGTTCCTGTTGGCCATTCGCCGGAGATGGTCAGGTTGTCGATGTGAGCTCCCCATCCTGATTGGGACGCATCCGTGAAAACATGGATCTGAGGGAGAGGTTCGTGAAGAGGGACTGTGGCTGTCAGATTGAGGACGTCCGTCCACCACCGGAAGGTGTCGGTGGGGAAGGAGGGACCGAGAGGTTGGAATGAGACAGGGCTAGCTGGGGATTGCCCAGTGAGTTAAACGGTAATGATGTAATGGTCATGCCATCCACCTGCCGTATGGGACGAGGTCTGCGAAAGAGTCGATGATCCCGATGGCGGAGGCAAGGTCTCGGTTCGTGTGGAGAGGCATGTGTAGGAAGGTGCTGGCGGATCGTAGATGATATTCGATGCGTTCTGGGGACGGCACAACAGTGGAGTGTTTGAGGTCGAAGAATACTCCTACGAACACGAAGGATTGAGCGGGCTGGAGACGAAACTTCGAAAGGTTTATCCCTAGGCCTAGGTGATGAAAAAGAGACACAATGTTGCTTAGATTGTTGGAGAATGTTGACTGGTTGGGATGGGGCAGAAGACAGTCGTCTAGGAAGGCATGGATGCAGATCCCTTGTTGGCGGAGATAGGCAAGAACGGGACATAGGACCAAGGTGAAGATGCGTGGAGCGGCGTTTAGCCCGAAGGGAAGGCAGAGGAACTCGAACAGCGTTCCGTCTAGTAGGAAATGGAATACGTGGCGGACAGAGGCATGAAATGGAATGTGAAGGTATGCGTCCGCAAGATCTAGTGACACTGTCCAATCTTGGGTTGTAGGGAGTCTCGGATGGAAGAGCCTGTGTCCATCTGAAAATGTGGATTGAGGATGAATTGATTCAGTGGCTTTAGATTGAAAATGAGGCGCGTTCTGCCCGATTTCTTGTTGCACAGAAAGATGCTGCTGTAAAAACCTGGGGTGAATGGAGGTAACACAACACGAATGGGAGTGGGATGGGAGCAGGTGCTTCCAGTTCCCAAGGAGGGTCTTGCACAGGGGGCTTCTGTAAAAATTTTGCCTTGAAGCCATTTAAAATAATGGAAAGAATCACTGGATCTGAGATTGCCTTTTGCCAAGCTTTGACATGGAACCAAAGATGTCCCTCTACTCCTGTGGGGGAGGTGGATTGCGAGTAATTGTCGCATCCCCTGTTGTGGGAACGAGAGGAACGTTGTCGTCTGTCAGGAGTGGAGGAATGTACCAGGGAACAACCGCGTCCCCGTCCCTGGGAATGGGACAGAAAGGGAGTTGCGGAACGTGGTGCCAGAGGCGGAGCAGGATCCGACGTCTTCGTGACCTTCCAATCTTCTTTGGGGTCACAGGGTTTTTTCGAATAGCTCGGCTCACAGAGGTCTCACGGACTTGTAGGTTGGTCAGGTTTGGAGGATGGGGAGGAACGCGGCCGTCGATTCTGGCGATTCTTATTGTAACGAGGCTTTCGGGAGATGTCAAGGTGAGGAGCCACTTTAGGAATCAGTCCACGAAAAAGGGATTCTGATTTGTGGATGGGCTGATTCCGGAGGAGATGACGAGTTGAATCATGGAGATTGGGAGCAGTGTTCAGGGCTCGTACGAGGAGAGTGGAGTTGAAGAGCTCACGTGTGAACCAATTCATGGCATGATAGGTAGCAAAGCAACTCTTCCTAAAAACTTGGTTGATGAGGGACTCTAGTTGGCGAGTGTCCTCGGGAGGAGGATCCATGTATAGTCTATCACACAGTGCGTTAGTGGTAGTGCTGAGGACGTCCGCCTGGGACGCAGCACGAAGGCTAAGGCGGAGGATGCGGTCGTTGTCACGCAGGACTAAGATAGGCACAGCAGCTCTTCGGGGAAGGTAGAGCGATGAGCCAAAATCCAATTTGGTATCAGCGGTAAGGAATTCCGATTGGGGATAAGTGTCAAAGTTCTTGGGATTGGCCGTCCCCTCCTCGATGGGACGGAAGAAGAAATTTTCATGACCTAGACGAGGTGGAGGTGGATCTTTGTCCAATTCGAGAGGCGTCCCATTGCCAAGGAGGACGCCACCAGTCCTGAGCAACGTGATGAGGAGTGTTGTTGATTGTCCTAACAACGGAGGCTGGTGCGGGAGTTGGTCACGCAGGCCAAAGCCAAAACCGGTCGCAAGGCCACGGTTCTTGGACACTGGATCGGAGGTAGAGGAGGGCTTGTATAGGAAGCAGTCCGGAACGATCCCTTTAACAGTTTTCAAAAGTTCAGGGAGTGGGATCTCCGAAGGATCAGGGTCCCCTGGAACGGAGGGCCAGGCTGGTCCGAAAAAGACGGGTCAGGTGAGTAGTAAAAGTCGTCCACAGAAGGGACGGGCGGAGTTGGCAAGGGAGCTGGCGGAACGGAACGTGGAGGCGGATTGTCCGGAACGGCAGAAGGACCAGCGTCTTCAATGGACGGAAGGTGACGCTTGGGGATGGATGCGAGCCAAGACGAAGTATAGGCTGAGACGGGTGCTTTCCGCTTGAAAGCTTGAAGGGAGGAGTCCATAAGAGTTTGCACTTGGGATGAGGTAAGAGGATCGTCGGTTCGTTGAGTGGCGGAATGTCCCGTTACCGAGGGCAGAGAGGAATGTGAAGATAAGTCCAGGGGAGTGAGTTGCGGTCCCACGGAGGAGGCCAGCTTGGCAGCAACCTTCCGGGCTTTGAGTTTGAGGCAAGTATACCGTTCCTTAGTCCGAGAGAGCTCTTCGGAAAGGGAACGCAGCTCCCGTACTGGCAGAGGCTGGCTACAGGGGATAGGGGACGTAGCTGCAGTGTCGCAGGGGACTGGTAGAGATGACTCGGAAAGAAAGGGATTCGGAGGTGGAAGCACTTGTTCTAACGAATCCTGTTCCGTCGTCAATTCAAGAATTTCAACATTGTCCACAACTGGCAAAGCCTGAGGGGACGTGGAATGACGAGTACAGGACGAAGAACCATCCTTCGGTGTCCCTTTGGCACATGGCATAGAGACGGCGTTACCGAGGAACGCGGAACATGGGACGAGGAACACAGCGGAAGCGAAGTGAACAGCACGGAGTCTAGAGAAGAAAAGGTGAGCATTCCGCTCCGCTTCGATTTTTATATGATGGAGGCTGCGCAGTAAATCGAAGATGTCCTTCCAGTTCGCTACCTACTGCGCATTAGGTAGCGAACTGGAAGGACATCTTCGATTTAATTTCGCTAGATTGAACAGCATTTTGAGAAGGAGAACGCTATAAAAAAGGTAAAGGATATTTCAAGGCAACTAGAAATATGCTTTATTAAAAAAAAAAGTGGTTCAGCTGGCACACGCGTCACTGCACATGGCTTCCGTGCAGAGATTTTGATGACAGCCACTAGTAGAAAAGTAAAGCTTGCTGTCACAAGTGGCATAAAGGAAGGCCCGTCTGACCTGACGCTGGACTGTTCATGTTATTATCCCGTGCATCATCTTTTGTACTGGATTGCGAGAGAGCTCCACGCTCAAAGACCTTAAAGTTTCACTATTACGAGGCTTCCATAGCTCCCCGCCAGGTGGTGTTGCATGCCACTCCCGGCATGCAACACCCCTTCCCTTCACTTTGCGTTTGCAGAACTCAAGTGTTTAGCGAAAGCGGAGACGGTGCACAGGTAGTCACTAATGGTAAGTTTTTTAGGATAAGTAAAAACTAAAATTATCTTTAAAATTATTGTTTTCACTACTATCCGAAAATACTAACCTTTAGTTTCAGCTGACTTTGTCCAAAAAGAGGTGGGTCAAACAAAAACCCAGAGCTGAAATGCCCAGACGATACCTAAAAACCAGTTTCAGGAACACATGAAGGTACCCATCTGAACAAACTCGGCAACTGCCACAGTGCAGACAAGCATCACGTCCTGCGCACTGTGTTGCCAGCCATAAAATGTTCTCTCATCTATGCATCACTAAAAGTATGACCAACACCGCGCACGTAGCGGGGAAGGTGAGAGTCCTCATTGCACCAAGTGCAGGTTGTGATAATACCGTCTAAAGGCACGCTAGCCGCAAAAATCCAAGACGAAGCCAACGCTCATAAATTGTGCGTCCGCACCTCTGGGGAAAGGTTCCAGCTAATAGTGACACAATGTCAGTTTCGCGGCGACAGATACCGCACAACTTCAAAATGCAACCAACGCAGATCCGACCTACCCTCAACACATCTGCAGTATGCCATCCACACCGTCTTGAAATGCCTACAACGAAATCCACGCCAACAACAGTGTCGAAGCACCCCTAATGCAGATCCGATAGAACGCAAACCCGAAAGCAATCCATATTTGACATGCCACCAACCCAGTTCCCACATGCTGGCAACACAGGGTTGATACCCAAACCACTCAAAGTTGATATGCAATCGACAGTTTCAACACTAACCTCGTCATCAATCCGGCGTCCAGTCATTAAATATACATACAGCGGTATCCACCACAGAGCCACTGGCGCCGTGAAGGTAGTTGTTGACGAAAGCAATGGCACATAAAAGCGTTGGCAGGGTGCCCCAGACAGGCAGCAACAACGCCACCCATCGGAGGGTCGCCAACGCACACTCAAGAAGCCGGCAATTCTCCAAATGCAGGCGTCTGCACCTGGAAGGTAAGAGAACGTGACCTGGTTGAAGTCCACAGGCTCGCCTATGCAAAACCACTGTCCTAAGCAGTTAATGGACCACTGCCACTGGCAGCAGAAGTACTTCACCGTGAGACTGTATCAACCTGAACAACAGGGCAATAGGGGCCTGCAGGATTACGAAAACCCTTATCCCCTCAACTTTGACCACCCCAGAAGGAGACCGCTGCGAATCCGAAGGCAGGGCAGACTTCCACTGTGGTCTAGCACAATTCCGTGACTCCCCCAGGAACACTGTTATTGCCATGCAATAACGAACAAAATGCAACATACCGTGGCATTCCTCGTTATCGATCTATGGTGCAAATAGAAGGAAATAAATGGAATCGTCAAAGGGAAGTATTTTCTGTACCCGTTGTGCAGATTCAACAAGTACGTCCAAAGGTCACATGCGTACGAACGACTATCGCAATCCACAACTCGCACGTATAACTACAAATTTAGGGACCCCTTGTGCTTTCGCTGAGAAGCGGACAAGCACAAGGAGTGTTTAGGTCACAGAAAAATATGTCAAACAGGCCTGCCAAGAACCAAAACCATTGGGACTCGCCTCATCACACACATGGAAGGCGAAAATACCGAAGCAAGGGGTTCCACGAAACAAACCACGCAAGAGGACACGTCACAGCATGTCAACCCTATGTAAGGGGCAAAAATACCCACGAACGTCCGACAACAAGAAGAGGCGCCGAAGGTGAACACAAATACCACCAACAGAAGGCACATAAATGGAATCGTCAAAGGGAAGCATCATCCGTAACCGTTGCGTCAATCCAACAAGTACGTCCTAAGATCACTTGCGTACGAACGACTATCGCAACCACTAATGCTTTTGCCGAGAAGCGTACAAGCACGAAGAGTCGTCAGGACTCAGAAAACTCTCCAACAGGCCTGCCAAAAAACGAAAGTCCAATAGTCTTCCAGCCAGAAGGAAAACATGCAAAAGCGTAAGGCCATGTAAGAATGTTGAGAAAGTCGTGGATCCCAAAATTACATCCAACACCAAACCCAACAAAATAGGACGGAATGTTTTGAAAGTAAACGAATACTAGCATGGCACCCGAAAAAGCCATGGAGAACAACGAAAATAAAAGGGATTCCAGAAGAGACCGTCAGCAGGCCCCACAGGGGAATACCCATACCCTGGTAGAATTCCCATGGGAAGGAAGGGGACAGCACCTACCCCGAAGGCCTCAATCCGAAAAAGAAGAAGCCGACAACTGGAAAAACTGTCGTAAAACCAAGAAAACGGGACAAACGGAAAGAAAAACTCCTGACCCTCCTGACCTCGACGAAGGCAAAGCCCGCCTGGAAGTTGTCACCACCAACCACAAAGGGTCACAAGGAGGGGAGGGGCGACTTAGGAAACTTTGGACTCTAATAGCCCGAAATGGACATGCTTAGAATTCTATGAAAGGTGGAGATCTATTCTTTCCATCAATCTTAACCGAAATTGTTTAACGCAGATAGGGACCGCATTCCTACACCTGTTTAAAGGTGTAGCAGCTAGTTCCAATTTTGAAGTGCCATTGTAATGCTCATACAATATTTGTATCTAAGCTAAATGATTTCAGTTAAGATTAATGGAAAGAACAGATCTCGACCTTTCAGAAAATCCTAAGCATGTTCGTTTCGAGCTATTAGAGGGTTCACAAGAGCACTTTGAATTCGAAAATCAACACACACTTTCGCCACTGCGCCATTACTTTTCCACCTTTAAATGGGCGTAGGACGGCCCCTGTCTAAGTTAAACAATTTCGGTTAAGAATGATGGAAATAATAGATCTCCACCTTTCATAGAATTCTAAACATGTACATTTTGGGTTATTAGAGGGCTCGAAACAGCACTTTGAATTAGAAAGTCACCATACACTTTCGCCGCTACGCCATTACCTGTTCACCTTTAAGTGCGTAGAACGGTCCCTATCTAAGTTAAATAGGTTTGGTTAGGATAGATCAAAAGAATAGATCCCTAACTTTCAGAAAATCCAAAGCGTGTCCATTTTGGGCTATTAGATGGCTCGTAACACCACTTTGAACACTAAAATCACTATAACAACCAATTGAAAAAAGGAGCGTTCGTGCAATTTAAGGGCTATATACTTTAAATACGATTTAGAGGCTTAAGAGTTGCTTTTACGTGAAAGATGTATACCACCTTTCCTGCCCAGAATTGTGTGCTGAACATTTTTGTAATACATCTTCCTTCCGAAATATCAGCAGTTTTACAGATATACTTAAAAAACCGTTTTTAAGCCGCCATTTTTCAAAATGGCAGTCACTTACGGTCTGAGTTCGACATGGCACTACATCACATTTTGATCAGAATATTTTTAGTAAACAAAAATGCCAAATTTTATGCTTCTATCACAAACTGAGCGGTCTTGCTGTTTGCTGCTCCACTAATGCTCCTTGTCAAGGCGCGGCTATAGGCGCGATGACGTCATCCCCAACTGGCCGAAGCAGTGGTGAAGCATAAGCCAATAAATTCCAGCAACAACAATGAAGGGCCAGCAACCGACCAAGGAGAAATATGAGAAGCGGCAAACTGATGAACAGGTCTAGAATAGGAGCCAATCAGCGAAGCATTAGGCCTAGATCGGCCACAGCAATGATCTCCCATCAATGAACATCGCGGTGATCGCGGTGGCAATAAAATTGGGCGGCCACCATCTTGGCAAAAGCAGCATCCAATAGAGAACAAACACGCGCGATGCCACACCAAGAGGGAAAACGTGTGACTACGGACGACTCGACGGCACCGTAGCAACAAAATATCAGCCGACAACTGCAATGAAATTGTAGACAGCACGACCAGGGGCCGCAACAGCAGTAAATGGACTCCCAACACATCCGTCCAAGCAGAATGGGAAGAGAAAAAAATCGTACGGTCATCCATGATGTAAACGACAATTCTAACTCACAACACCAAGGGTGTTTATCTCCCAGAAACAAAGAGGCAGACTCGACGGTGCCAGCCACACCGCAGCAACACAAATTCGACCGACAACACGCTATAGTAACGCTACCAAACCCGTTCCCAAGTAGTATGGGAAAGACAAAACTCGCACAGCCATCCACGAATCAACGACTTATCCCTACTCACAACACCGAGGGCTTATGACACCCAGAAGCTTCTGGCGCAAGCACGAGTTGACATGCTGATGTTAACATGGATTCAAAGGCCCATGTTCACATCAGGGAGTCATTTTCAAGCAGAGAGCAAAGCATGCGACCGACACGGTCGAATGCTTAAACGAAATACGAAGGAAAGGGGCGAGGCGTATGCCGGGAGTGAAACGCAATGGCACCTATGGAAGCCTATTTAAAGTGAAACTTCAAGGTCTTTAAGCGTGGAGCATTTATTAGCCTAAAAGAATTAAAGCTAAAGTTAAAGGATGGTATATTCAGATAGTAAGGAGAACACCAAACTTGTTAATTCTCCTAAGTTCTAGGGAGCAATGGAGAGAATCAGCTGAGGGTAATTGCTCTCTTGACATTGGTTCTGATCAGAAATGCCATTTCTTCGCAATAGTCACAAATTCAACATCTGTATGCTGAAGGCAAATGTTACAAGGATTCAGTTGAAAATGACAGGTCAGACATCGTCGACGGACAGTGTGTTTTGTCTCCTAGAGTTTCAAGGTGCTAGTATACCTCAGAAGCAGGGTTATCAAAGGCATTTTCGCTTTCATAAGTTTGTAAGTTAGACATGTTGACATACTATAGAACAGAGCATAACACGTGACCACTCAGTCTCGTGCTCAAAACGAAAGTTGTGGATAGATGGCAATGACAGATGGGATATGAGCAGGTGTGCCACATGGTGGGGTGCTACTGAAACTTCTTAGTTTAAGCTTTGGGCGTAAGCCATTAAATAAACGATTTAAGCCATTAACGAAAGGGAAGTAGTTTTTATAGAAGAGTAAAAAACTGATCCTTGGACAGATTTGAGAGGTTTGTCGGATTCGAATCCGTTCGGTGAAACGTCCATCCGTCCGGTATGTGAAATGTCGAGGCCGAAAAATCCATGAGGCTACAGCCGCCGAATTCAAAACCAAGTGTGAGCCGTGTTCTGAGCCAAAGGAGGAAAACGAGTACAACACCAGATGAAGACAGTTGAAGTCTGTTTCATCTACTTACTAAGAACTGTCAAAAATTTGCAGAATACGGGTAGAGCATTCATTTGTTTTGAGACTGAGCGTATATTTGGACGAATACTCAAACATGCCTATAAAATATGTGTAATACATTGAAGTACTACTGTAAGTTGCATATTAAATCCCTGTGGGCCTTTGCAGTAAATTTGGCAAATTTGGGGAAGGTGTTAAAGCCAACATAACCAATTTTTCTAACTCGACTTTTGTCCAAGGAAGGCGTTTACCCCATCATCGATCTAGCCTAAACACAATAAGTTTATTCTCATTTATTCATAAATCTTGTGTATTACATCGTCGATCCTCCAACAAATCAATCTTTCGTAACTACAGGGTTGGAGGTGAATGCAGGCTGAAACAGACAAATTTTTGTTGAAAACACCGATAACCGGTTGATACAGTGGTATTTTAAAGACATCTCCAAAACAACGACACAACACGAACATTGTAGTGTTTGTTCTACGTTGGTGGTATTGTGTCATTGTTTTGGAGAAATATTTGTTTTCCGTCCAAGGAAGGAGCGATCCACGAGCACTGAGCCTAGAGCAGACTAACGGATAACGGCGGCACAAATGCAGCCCGACTGTGAGTTGAGTGGATGTAAGTTGATTTTGCACACTATATGAAGCTTTTAGCAATTTTCTTGCAAAAAGACTGCAATTTAAGGGGAGAGCGTAACTATTTTTGTTTGTAACATTACAGCATTTTAAGATGGGGGCGGGGTGCTTGTTCGAACAAGGCATTTAATAGGCGATTTAATAAACATCATACAAAAGCAAGGAAAGTTATTCCACAGATCACTTCCTGTGGCAGTTAAATATGAAGAACGATGATTGGGTGTTAGGGTTAGATGCAATGGATGACGTGAAACGGCAGATATTTAATTTTGCAGGATGACCCTACTAGGTTCACGTTCCAACTCCTCAGGAAGTGCTGAAAGCTCGAAATATCGGGGAAGGATGAACTGTACTCATGCTCAGAGAGAATTATATTTATCTTAGTGTATATCAACGTTAGTTATTGCCAATACGCGCTACGGCAATGTCCAACAACACCACCATCATACATACATTTTCAAAATAAAAGACAGGGTTACATAAAAATACTTGGCCAAAACCTCACCTGGAACTAGGCGGCACCGCACTCTGCAGTTCATCCAGCAAACTTTCAACCGTGGGGCGAACCTCCTGGATACCCCCACTGCTAATACTACTTGAAGGTGAAACCGTTTTATGATGAGGAATTTGAACAAGAGGAGAAGATGGGCCATTCATGCTGGGAGACATTGGTTCTGAAATGAAAATATAAAATAACAGATGTCAAAAAGACTTCAGTCACGGAAATCAAGCAAAGCACATATCATGCCAACAACAAACTAACTTAGCAATATAGCAGAATTCTTCAAACTAAGGAAAGCACATTCACAATTCAACTTTCCGCTGGCTAATACGGTATTGTGGTTCAAGTTTGATTTAACTATATATAGAACCAAATCAATTTCAACTCCACCCTTCTGGGAGGCTGCAGATCGTACAACAATAACCTTAGCTCTTCATTAATAAGTGTTTGTTGGAATGGAGCTCCTAATAACACTTTCGGTTTCTTGGTCGCATCATCATGCCAAAACTATAGAACTGAATTTGATGAAACTTTGAATGCTAAGTACAACCCGGAGAGTGTCTTATTTATCAGATCGAAAATCGGGTATATTTTGGCTGTAAATGAAGATAAATCAATCTCGAATTGTTAGAAACTAATTGTTGGAAACCAGTTGCTAGAGATAGTTTTTGGTGTGCGTTAATTCTAACAGTGTGGATTTCGCTAATAGTGTGGATTTGCCAGTATTGTTTTACAATGAAAAAAAGCACTAAAATTATAACAACAGGTAATTTAGTTCTTTTGTTTATTTTGCTGTTGGGCTCAAAACAGTGCAACAATCAGGTAAATGTCAACAATGGTAAAACTGGAGTTCTAAACAATGTACAAAAGTGGAGCCAAATGTGTAGAGAGAGAGAGAGTTAAGAACCTTTCAATACTGAGTACCGCGGTACCTAGGCTGCACCGTCACGAAAATTTCGGGTACCGTCCAACACTAACTTGCTTATTTATCAAAATGATGTATTGATATCTGGCGGAAGATGAATGTGGTGAGTACAAATTAGTGACACTCGGCGTTTCATTATTTGCCAATCACGGAGAGATTTCAGTAATGAAATTACTGGCAAATAATGAAACGCCGAGTGTCACTAACTTACGCGTAGGATATACCAAAGACACTCCCCAGGCTATTTAATAATAAATCTCCTAGAAGGCACATTTTAAAATGGATTTTTAACAAGGGATTGATAAGCGGTAGGTAAATGAACCTTGTGACCATATCGATGTGAAGTATCAAGAAAAAAACTGATAGGAATATCATTTAGAAGGTATTTCCCTTTAATGTATTTTTAGGACACATTCAAAGCTTAAAAAGGATGAAATCGGCTGAAAGGAGTTAGAACCTGTATTTCAATGTTGAGAAGTCCACTTGGTAGATGTTTTTCACTCATCCTCCAGTCTAACTGTCAAACAGATGTGAAACTGGACTTATTTCGGCGATGTGACATGTGCGTTATTGAAATTTACGAATTTTTTCAGTTTTCGAAATCCAGATTCTTGTCGAGAAACGGGTCATAACTCTTTTACAGATTACGAGATCAATATTCTGGATACCAAAGCTGGAGTTCAATCTATTCCCTAAAGAACTTTCGTCTTCCATGAAAATAGACAGCAAAAATAGCCTCAGGATGCCTACTTTCCGGAATTAGTGCTATAGGTAGGTTAACGAAATGTGTGATTTCAATGGTAATTGAAAGACATAAATGAGACTTCCTATAATGACATTTCAATCCTCAGATTACAATTCCCGGGCTTCACTCACCCTGAACTAATCTGCAGTCACCTAATAGTAAACATCTAACATCCTATCTCTAACAACTCAAACGTCAACTGTTAGGTAGGTAAGCAAGGTAGCAACACTACTAAATGCTGCACTTTTTCCGAGCTAATGGCACTAAAGGAATCTGCAGAGATGAAAGGAAGCGATTTGCTTAAAGGCTCATAAAACCAACATCGAGCCTACCCAGAACCCAAAACTATCAATTACACACCACTGAAGCTGAACTGCACGACACGCACCACAAGTTTTGTGAGGGGGTTGGCGGAGACCGTAAAAAAAAGTTGACAAAATAACCAAAATGGTCAGCTCCAAGCCAAGTGGTCGCCAGATCACATTCCATGATCTCGTGTGACATAAAATAGCTTGGTGGCTAATGGCTATACAAGTGTAAAGACATCACTAAAACCTTAAGTCAGCTAAGACACTTGCAATGAAACAACTTGGGTGTAGAAGGATTACCTGTTAAGCACAGTCTAGGGAACAACATATTGTACACTGTACTGTTACAAAATTATCAAATTATTCGTTTTCCCAGGATGTTTGTGCAAGTCATACTTTCAGCTAGGTTTGAAGATAAAAGATTTCAAGAGTCCTTACTACAACTTGTCATCCTCATTTATGCACATAACACAAGTTGACGACCATGTCAATTCCTGGCCAATGAGTACAGTCAAAATAGTGTTTTCAGCAGCAGTATTTCCCACAAAGCTGAATTTTGGTAGAGATGTTCTGTATGTCAACCTTACAAAGCATAGGACAGTCCTGGTCGATCCTAGTTGAGCTTTTGCCGTCATCTCGGAAAAATGGTGGCCGATAATCGATTTCAGCATATGACGAGAACACTATGCATTTTATGTTAAAAATGCACAACATTTTAAGATGTAGATAATTAAATTCTACATAAAATCACAACAGATTGCTCATTTACAACTTCACAAGTGCTGTTGTGACGTTTCTAATTTAGGTGGGTGACTCCAATTAGGTTCACTTGAAAGGTAGGAATTTCATCATTTCATCAAGGGTAATTAAAAGGGCATACCACTGATAAGGACCGAGCCACACCTGTTTTACTAGGAACTGGTATTGCAGTCACCATTCAATTGTTTTACTAATTTTTAACTTTCGACTGCCGTTGTGACATTTCTAATTTAAGTGGGTGACTCCAATTAGGTTCATTTGAAAGGTGGGAAGATGTTCTTTGCATTAAGCTTAATTAAAAGGATCTACGACTGTTAAAGGCAGAGTTATGCCCAATTTACGAGGAGCTGGTTACACAGGCGACATTCAATTTTTTTTTGCCTTTTTCAAGTTTCAAATACTGTCGTGATGTCCTGAAGTGATAGATCCTTTCAATTACCATTGAAACAAAGATATTACCACCTTTCGAATGAATCAAATTGGAGTCACCCATTTCTAATACCTGAATTAGAAATGACACAATAGTAGTTGAAAGTTGAAAATGAGTGCAAAATCGAGCGTGACTGTGATACAAGCACCTAGTAAAACGGGCTTAACTTGGTCCCTTACAGCGAGTGGTTGAACCTTTCAATTACCCTTGATGCATAGAAAACAGTCCCGCCTTTCAAATGAACGTAATTGGTGTCATTCACCTAAATTATAAACGTCACAATAGCAGTTGAAAGTTAAATATTACCCCCAAACAATTTTTTTAATCTCGAACGGTGACTGTGATATCAGCCCTTAGCAAAACAGTCGTAGCTCAGTCAGTGATATACCCTACCCATAAGTCCCTTGATGAAAAGAAGACATTCCTACCTTTCAAATGAACCTAATTGGATTATCCACCTAAAATGAAGATTCTCACAATCTTGTAACACAGTTTCGTTGGATTCTACTCAGAGAACTTGATTCTCCTGCAAGAACAAGTTCTCTGGGAGAATCTTCATTTCTCATTCGCAGAATCCTCCTCACTGTGTTACAAGATTGGGATAGATTAGGAAGCAGTGCACTGACTCCTCGGAATCGCACTGAAACTACCAGCGGCCCTTTGGCGCCACACAGTGATTACCCTGTACCTACACCCCAGACCACCCAGGGCCCCACTGATCCACCAACTCGGCGTCAGAATACGGGTCCTACAGGAGGGTCCCTGCACTCCTCAAGGCATATGCCCTCCCCTCCCTGGCCAAGGCTGATAGCCAGACAAACCAAGTCGCGCTCTGCTAGTCCAGCGTCACCAGCACCGCCCATCGCAGTTGATCTACCAACAGCTTGTCTACGTGGCGCCCTATCAAAGGACACGGGGGGGGGGTAAGGAACGGAAAGAACGGGCCCCAGCTCACACTGAAAGCATCCACAAACTCTGCCCCTGGGCATCGTCCCCAAGACCCAAACCTCTGCAACTGGGACGTCTGGCGTCCCAAATCACCTATAAATCTTTCGGAATGCCGTGGTGCACAACTGGAAGTCAAACCTGTTCCTAAAAACTCGAGACAGTCTATCCACTGTCACGTTCAACTTTTCGGGCACAAATGCCGCCTGCACCACACAACCCAGCTGACGTCTACACTGCTCTAGGCTCTGCACCATGTCATTTAACGTCTGGGACTTCGTCTCCCCCTTGACAGTTGACGAAAGATACGGCCACCACATTGTCCGAAAGGATTCACACGATCCGTCCCCTGACCAGGACTGTCCCCAAACCCGTTCGGTGCCTTTAGCATTGTCAACAACTCTCGCGCATTTATATGCAGTGCAGCCTCACCAGGTTGCCACCTTCCCTGAGCTCACAAATCCCCTGCGGCCGCCCCCCAGCCTCGGTCCGAAGCGGTCGTTGTCACCACTACTGCGGCCTCCTAGCTGCGGCCTCCTACTGCGGCCTCCGAGACCTAGCTACCACCGGGCGACGCAGATACCTTGCCCACCACTCCAAATCCTCGCGAAAGGCTCCCCTCGGTACCTCCTCACGACACCAGGTCACCGAGTCAAGCTGCCACCAACGCGTGTGCAGCCTGCCGTCCTCCACGGCGCACAACAAGCTCTCAGCTAGACCCTCTGAAGCTCCTTAACGACTGTAACTGGGTTCTGTTGCAGCACTGCAACCAACTGCAAAATATGGGCCTGTTTCTCAGGTGGTAGCACAAAACAGGCGTTGTCGAGATCCAACGTCATACCTAAAAACTGCAACGCCTGAGACGGTACCAGAACACTCTTTTCCATAATTCACGAAAAAGCCCAACTTCCGCAAGGTTTCCAACGTCTTACGCAGGTCCAGCCATACACCGGCTGCAGATTGTCCTATCACCGCGCAATCATCAACATAAATAAAGATAAAGACACCTGTCCGGTGTAAAAAGCGCCGCACTATTGCCATCAGCTTCGTAAATATACCAGGGGCCGAGTCCAAACCAAAAAGCAGCACACAGAAACGGTATAGACGACCTTGCCAGGAAAACATTAGTAACCGTCACGTATCATTCTTTATTGCCACTTCATGATACGCCAGAGACAGATCGATGGTGGCCATCCACCACCATGGTTGTACATGCTCGACCACCCTGGGCAGCGTATCCAAGGAACAGTTCCTTACAACCACAAACTCATTCAAACATTTTCGGTTCAAAATTATCTTAACCGATCCGTCGGGCTTTGCCACAGAAAAAAAAGGGGAAACAAATCCCACAGACCCAATTTTCACTCTCTCGATCACTCCTTGAGCCAACATCTCGGGGCTATCTCTTTTGGATCGTCAAGTAATGGCGGTCTCGCCGAAACCACAACCAGCGGTGGCATATTTCCCAAGTCCAGACCCGTACCATCTACAATATCCAACACTGCCGGGGACGCCCCAATGGCCGCCCAGTCTGCACAATGGTCCCTTCAAACTTCCAGCACGCCACATGCTTATCGTATAAATCACTCTCCAAACAATTCAACAGTGCACATAAAACGTCTCCAAACAATTCAACAGTGCGCATAAAATGTAAAATGTACGCTCATTAGAGCCGATGCCCATGCACGTCCCAGCATTCCACATCGCAAAAATCGGCCAATGTGCCAATTTTCTGATACGCCAATTCCTTATCACAACAAAACTACAATTTTCACAGTCCACCAATCGCGGTTCTTCCCGGTTCGGTCTATCACTTACTCTGACAATGGGTTTCACATAAGAACTCCCGACCGCAAGTCTCGTTCACTACTGCTTCGTCGCTCCACAAATTTGGCTACAAAACCAAAAATAAACACTACGAACCAGAAAATCCGTACTAAACCACTGCCGAAACTTTCTCAAGAAGCAATCTTATCCACATGCTGACGCACCTGGCTGGCCTAACAGGCCACCGCACTTCTCGTTCCTACAAAATTGCCATCGCCATCTTTATTACGCTTCAACCAGCGATAGAAATACTCACCCTCAAAACGCGTAGCCTCGCGGCAACGCTGTTTGCTTAGAAAGATGGCGCACGTTGAACTGCAAAAACGACGGTGCGGAACAAAATTTTTTTCGTAAATTCAACAATCTCAGATCAAGATTTTCTGACTGCTTGCGCCAGTGGCAAGAAAAAGAGTGAGTGGACGCGAGCAGGGGAGGGGAAAGTGGGGTAGGGACAGAAGTAACACAATATTTGCATAAATGACTGCGTTAATGAGCGGGTGGGGTAGTAAAACGTGCCGTAGGTAAAGGAAGGGAGCCCAATCTTGTAACACAGTTGAGGAGGATTCTGCGAATGAGAATTAGAAATGTCACAACAGCAGTTGAAAATTGTAAAAGAAAAAGCAATCTAACATTGGCAGCAATTTTTCCAAGATGGTGGTGAAAGCTCAACTCATATCAACCTGGACGTTCCTGTGGCTTGTAAGGATGACATACAGAACATCTCTACCAAAATTCAGCTTTGTGGGAGTTACTTCCGCTGACAGCCGAATTTTCATCTACTTTTGCTGTACTTAATTTAAATGTTTTTGAGGGAAATAGAGGCATGTAAGCCGACACAACGCACGTTCCATAAAGAAGCGATTTAAAACCATCAGCACAAAGCATGCATTTTGTTACAGTAAATACAAACTTCATACATCGATGGCTTATTGGGTATTCATACCTTTTCTATCAGCGTAGTCTGCATAACGGGCAGAATTAAGGTCTTCTAGCAAGGTGTCCAACTCCGAAAGATTGTTGTTCAACGTACTCATGTTTTGAGGTGGCTGTGGGTGCGTTTGCGAGGTCGTTGTGATATGAACTTCTCGAACTACCCTCTGATTTTGGTATAATGGCTAGAATAAAGAAAAGGAAATTATTTTATAACAACTAACAAGATACCTGAAACAACACCAACCATAACTCAGCAGAAAGAGGCACTTACGGTGTTTCTAGAGCAAATTTTATGTTTAATTACTTTAACTAGTAAGGGTTCTCGTCAACAGTACTGACAAAGTGCAACTGGACTAAGAGTCCATTCATTTAAAGTTTTGATGACTCGGAATTTAAATACTAAGTAATCAAAAACACTTTACAAGATTGGTCGGTTATGCAGGTTGCCTCATAAATCTTTCTGGATCTAAAATCCAATTCTACAACCGTTAAAATAGAAATTTCGAAAAAAAAAAAAAAACAATAAAAATAAGAATACAGCAAAAAACTGGATTGCTTAGTAATGATGCCACACAAACTTTTTTTTTTTTTTATAAATATTTTACTTGTACGGGCATGTCTTATCCGAACAGTTTACTAAAGTTAACGGTTTCCCCCAAAAAATTAGGAGCTTAGTTATGCAAAACTTAGAAATGGACTTAGTTCAAGAAAACGGTTCCCCCATTTTTTTTTTCCCGTCAGCTATAAAATAATAAGTTAAGCTAAAGAAGGTTGTTCTCTAACTAGGAATCGTTCCACTGCACCGTGGTCCATGATGTCATCTATCGTCCGTTTAATTCTTGAATCTTGGCTAAGATTACGCGAATTAACATGCCAAAATCAGAGTTTATACTTGTGGCCACCAAGGAACACACCAAGCCAGAGAAGGTTAATGATATATGGGCACTACACGTCAGCAAATAACAATTTTATGATTTTCTTTTCATGAAACTCCGCCTATATAGGGATGCATACTTACAGATTCTGGCTCGGATGAGGAGTAATCAAACCGTGGTTCGATTTTCACACTAGTTACTTGGGTAGGTGAATACTGGCCTGGTGAATATGTCGTCGTCTTAGTTGTGGTAGTTACGGAGCCATAGCCACTATTATCCTTCATTGAATTATTTAGATGCGAAGTTGTATTCTGCAGGTCGGCCAATAATGCATCTGAAAACATGAAACAAGGAATGCATTAGATGGAGTTTAAAATAAATAAACAGAGATTGATTCCATCAAAGAGAAAATCTTCTTCACAATATGCACATTTTTTAATTGGGACCAATTTAGCCATTAGGAAATATTGGGAAAAATTGTTGCCGTAATATTTATTCACTTTTAAAAGTGTAAGAATGGGCAGTGGTAAATTCGAAGGAGTTGGGCCTAACATTTTTCACATTTCAGTTTACTAACTTATACGAAGAAACTCACAAGCCTGTGTAGCTGAACTGGCTCAGTTTAGAACTTTACTATACGATTCTGAACAGAAGAAAGTTTAGTTCAGGGGATCAAACCACGAAACTGAGGGATCGAACCAGCAAACTTCATCAAAGGGTCAGAGGATTGCCAAAATTAGGATCGTTGCCTTATCCTGATCAATAAATAGGTGTAGCAGGGCCAGGGTAGGTTCCCATTACCAATAACTATCTAATCTCAGCAACCCTCTTGAATGTCAATCCAGTAGTAGTCGCCACTTTGCCAGATACCAGTAGATCTAAGAAAGCAATCGCCAGTTCTTAAAGCATAATAAGCCAATAAATCTTGCACGATGAATGGTTTTTCAAATTCATGGTTTTACGAAATTGTGCACTTTTCTTTAACCCAGTTAACTATTACTGCAATCTACAAAACTATTATGTGGCCCTTGTAAATCAGGGCCTAACACCACAATAGTCTCTAGCTTTATACAGTTCACAAGATATGGCTAGTAAGCCCCTGTTGCAAGTCGCTTTTTAAATAAATAAATAAAATTTGTTGCAAAGGAAAAGATCAGGACAGGCTTGAATGAAAACCACTTATGCCAAGCCGCCAGGAAAAGAAGTGATGGTCATAGAAGAAATACAAATTGGTAACAGGGTGTTCATTTATGGAATTTGTAAAATTTTCCGTGTTAATTTCATGCTTGAAACTTCCCCGTAATAAGCAAAGCCTTGGAATTAAAAGCAAAGCCTTAAAACCAAACAGAAAACTATGTACACTGTAGGCTACTCTTGAGTTGTAATAAACCACTAGGCCTAATCTTTACACTAAATATCTATAGCAACAATAAGTTTCCATTACGAATTTAAGTTATGCAATTTAGAATTTTAGTGGGATAGCGGGACTTGGATTTGCAACTAGGTGGTGATCATAATCACAGATGTCGTAATATTTGTGTTAGTGGTAAAAGTTAATATACTCCCAAGTCTGCAATTCTGCATAGAGTTAGTTGATTACCCATTCGGCCACAAGAAAACTTGATGAGACAATTTTTTTCTTCCTCTCCACAAACTTTAGTTTAAACTAAACTAAACTTTCTTCCCGCCCACAAACTTTCTGGCTTCATAGCTTCGGCTGGGTAAGAGTCAAATTTGTCGCCCACAAACTTTAGTTAGTTAAACTAAAATAGTTAAGCTAAACTAGTTTAGTTTAGTTTATTGCCAGAGATCTTATTGGTGGGAAAGTTTAACTAAGTAGTAAAAGAAACCATTTTAAAAAGTGGTTTTAAAAGTTTTCAAAAATATTCACCATTAGGCTACCATAACAAATGAAACAACACCGGCAGCAACACGACAATTGTCCACGCGAATCAAAATTAGCGAAACATTCAAATTGCGAAACAAACAAAAATGTGGATGCTAACTCAAAGACGAAAAGCCTCAAACAAACCAACACACAAAACAAAGAAAGCCGAAATAAGCAACAAATGAATAAAAAACTACGCTTTACAACGAAACATGTTTTACCGGTACCTGTATTCGAAAATACCACGCTAATAGGCCAAACCAAAACCTAAAAAAATACGAAGCCAGATTTTCCGATTAGTGGTTACCTGTTGTGTCTGACGTGAACAATGATTCTATGTGTAGAAGCTATGAAGTAGTCGTGCATGCAAACATACCACTGCATTTTCCTGTCTTTGAATGTGACTAATCAAACAGAGCACTTGACACTTTTTTGACTCAATTTCAACTTACAACTGCTTGCAACCTCGCTAAAATAACACAGGATGAAAACAGGATGCTGACAAAACAGTCAGGAAATGATGAATGTCTGTAGGTATGTCCTTATGTCGTGGCAAGCAGCTACATTCTGCCGAAGTGAGAAGTGATCTCAACTACCAATTTACCAGACAGCTGCACTTGAATTTAAACTTCACTCTTTAAGTGCCTATAAATGATTCATGTGGCCATTTTTCGATTTTTATCTCAGCAGGAGATAGATGGCTGCAGACAAACATAGCTACTCAAAGGGTTGTTGCAGTCTGCAAGATGTTGTGAGGCTAAAAGCCCTATCGGTAGTTTTTCTAGCTTCATTGTGATGATAAATGTCATCAGTTTTAACGACCCCAGCACACAATTGTGCAGCACAGTTATAGATAGCTGCTACAAAGAAGCAGTTGAAAAATATCGTGACATTTTTTATCGTGATACTTCTTTATCGAATGCACACCAAGAATTTGATAATTTCGTGATGTAAAACAACTAAAAACTTGCCAGACAAGGGGGAAAAATGTAAAATGAATAGGAAAATACAACACAAATGTCACATAGACGAAGTATTATTAGGCAGCTATCATGGCAGTAAATTTGACGCTTGCCCAGCCGAGGACATGAAGCCAGCAGCTATCACGGCTTAAGCTTTTGACGCGCTCCCAGCCGAAGCCATGGCACCAGAAGGCGAGAGGGGCAATTTTGCTAGGTAAATCCCATCGGAAATTCCTAGGTTCTTTTAAATGCCAAAATCGACATGAGCACGAGACATCACAGGGCCCTTCGCTTCCCGAAGATGCCATGGGTGGCTGAAGCCGGACTCGAACCCGGGACCTTTGGCACAAGAGACGGTCATGCTAACCATCAGGCCACCTTGCCCCATGCAGCTATCATGGCAGGTAAAGAACATAGATTTGTAGTGGCAAGGAAAATAAATTACCGTACCACAGATATTGAAAGATGTACTAGGACGGTAACTTTTGCCACTAAGAAAAAAATGAGGCAAGTTAGCATAATGGCTAGCATGACCACATCGAGTGGAAGAGGTCCTTGGTTCGATCCTGACCTCAGCCATCCCTAGCATTTTCAAGAAGAGAAGGACCTTTTAATGCCTCGTGCTCATGTCGAGTGTGGCATGTAAAAGATCCTAGGTATTTCCGATTGGCATTACCTAGCAAAATTGTCCCTTTTGCCTTCTGGTGCCATGGCCTCAGCTGGGAGCACAGCAAAACTACAGTCTGTTAAAGGGTTAAAATGCCCTAATTACGAAATTAACAACTGAAAACTGTTGTATCCAAAATTTTACGCAATTTCCGCAGTTACGCTAACTTAAAGGTACATTCCCCCAGTTGGCTTTCCCATATGGCTCAGTTTTGCAACAGTAGGAACCGGTCATTATCTATCGCCTTGGGGGAAACTGGGCCCATCATTAAGTTTTTGGACCCTCTTGAGTGGGGGGTCATATATTTTTCAGGTCCCGTCGGGGGTGGGGTCGTCGAAAACACACTGGCCAACAGGACCTCAAAAATGGCACTTTCAGCAGTCAAAATTTCTAAAAACGCGTCAGCAAGGCGGGGGGGGGGCCGGGATGCCCCGTGATGTGGGTGTTACAAGGTGTTGAGGTTATTGGTTACCATTTCTAGAAAAGTCTTGTACAAAAGTCTTGTAGAAAATTTGTAGAAAAGTTTTGGCACCTGGTTTGGCTTCTTCGGTCTTTCAGGTTCATCATACTAATTGTATGAATCTCGACAAGACATGGGTGCAAGGAACATTTTATAGAACATTTTAAATCCAAAACGTCTTTTCGTTAAAAACTAAACATGTTTTCTTACAACTAATGGTAACGGTTGGTGTGAAGAGCTACTTACTTAGTTTAGGTATTGCACCAGTCTTGGCTACAGTAATCATCTGCACAGTCTCAATGGGTATACGAAAAGCGCATTTTTGTTTTGGGTGGGGAGAAGGTCACGTTATTTTTGGACCTATAGTGGGGGGGGGGGCAAAGATATCTAGATTTTTTCAGGGTCTGGGGGGGGGGGGGGGCATCGAAAATTTGGTGGTCACATTTTCATCCCCCGGCCATAAATAATGACCGGTCCCTTAAGTACTTCATATGCATGTAAATGTTGCTAAGAAGGCATTAATTTTCCTATTTTTTCCCTCGTGAGAAACGGTTTTGCATTCCCTCTGAACTATTTAAATGTTGCAAAAGCTATTTTACGCAGATGCTCGAATACAGTGAGAAGGTATGTCATTTTAAGCTTGGTAGATGGCATTTTGTCAAGCAAAAAATTAGCATCCAAAATTTGTATGCACGTTTTTAACTATTTCCCCAAAAAGGACTGGAAATCTATAAGTCAACCCCAAGAGGCCAAAACGTCCGATTAATCGTTACTTAAATTACAATAAAATCAACGATGGATCAAAATTCTAACGTGACCTCATCACAGACAAATTATGTTACCAAGCCACAAAATTTCCCTATCTTTGTTTAAATTACGTAATATATATATGCAAAGGTTTTTAATTCAACTTCTTGTCTAGAAGAGTTGTAAAATAAATTCCTAAATACTAACTTTAGATGTGTTTAAAATAAAATCTCCCATTTAACAAAAACTTAATGCATAACGCCAATTTTAACAGTGAACCCAAGCATCTAGCATTAGTAGTACTACCAAGGGTTTTACCAAAATTAAAATGCCGTACAGGCCAGGCTCGTAAATAACATGTCAAGTGGCATTAAAGCAATGCTTCACACCCATTACCTTTGGGCATCAAGGAAGAACATTTGTCTGACCTAAACTTCCGCCTCCACACAATACGTCACCACGCCTACTCAAAATGAGAGACGGCATGGCTTCCTCAAACACGTAGACAAGTAAACGAAGTGCCGATTGCCTTGCATATAATTTTTTTTCCTCCATCGTCAAAAAATCATAATAAAGAAATGTTAATGTCAGAGGTGATGGCCAAACATGTTTCGCTACAACGCTATTTTTTATCTTTAAAACATAAAGTCGAATAAGGTCATTCTGAGGTACAGGACATGACATTCCATTCCAAGTCAGCACCAGTCAGTTTAGACGGTAGAGGATCAACCACAACGTACATTAAAATGAAAGATAACCGGGCTGACTTTGGTTCAAAGTTCCAACTGTAAAAAAAAGCCTTCCTTTTAAGTACTATAAATATACGCAAGGTTGGGTTTTTCACGTCGAAAACCAGTTTTTAATGTGACATGTCAAATACAGTGAGAAAACCGTCAAAAAATGTCGAAAACCAAAAACTGCAGGATTGAACTGCCCAAATTTCATGAATATGGGACACAGAAGTGTTAGGGATTACACCTATAAATGAACTCTTTAATTAACATAAAATAAAAACTTCTAAAGCTATTTATTTTTAATTATAAGTGCTTCTCATGAAACAATTTCAATAGAGTGACTGACTAGACTTTATTACAAGTGATACAAAATACTTTGTAGCACAATGGCTTTCAAAATTCGTCAATTATGATTCCAGTAAACAGACTGTAATTGTTACAATTTTCTTATTTATTTATACATTTACTTTTTTGTGTGCCTAAAATGCAGTATTTTAGCAGTTTTTGATATGTCAAAATCTGTGTCAAAAAGCGGCTTTTGACATGACGGTTAAAACCTGGCGCATGTCAAAACTTGCCAACATTCATACTCCCATCTAGGATCCGGAGACAGCAGCAAAAGTTAGTGTAGTCATCTACATGAACAATTTTTAAGCTGCAGTCCCCGAACGCTACGATGGAGAACGCTACGATGCCAAGTTAGGCAACAATCATCACAACAAACATCACACCAGTTCAATTGTCGAGGTTGTAAACCATTGTAGCGCGGCGCCATAGCATCAGTGTCTTATATCTTGAAGCATAGTTGGGCACATTTCAGCTACTTGGGGAAAAATAATAATGCGGTACAATAGCTTAAATTGTGTTGAAATCGAGAGCAATGATCCACCTGACAAAAATTAACTCGTGTAGGAATGCCAGCTAAGCTGCTTTCAATGCAAAATATGACCCTCAATAACGTTGTGTATGTGTTAAATAGCTAGCTAGCTAATTCGCTCATCCCCATGTTAAATGTTAAATCCCATAGGGTGATTATTCATCAATACCGAGATAACGGGGAGGCTTCCAGCTATGAAATTGGACGAATGGGTGCAGTACAATACGAACTCCATACCTTTTATGGTTTGGAGCCTGGGGGAGTAACAGGGATGGCGTGGGAGGGCACGTAAGTACGAAAATATTGTTATAACCATTGCTAGTATTGTCGGCATCGTCTCTCATTGGACGGCCAAAGTTCGGACAATGAGAACGCGGAAACTGACGTACGTGTTTAGACACACACTAGTGCATCACGATAAATCTAAACAACGTTGCAAAGAAATTGTATTCACGTCCAATTCACGAAAAATAAACCAACTGTAAAAACAAAGCAAAATAAACAAAGCCAAAAACTGGTAAAGAGGCCACTAAGTTGAGAGTGGTTCGGCCCTTCAAAGGAGTGATATCAACACACCAAAACTAACTAAATATTGTAATACAAATTACAACAAAATTAAAATCAAACCAAAAACCCATAAAGAGGTGACTAAGTTGAGAATGGTTCGGCCTATAGGCAAAAGGTAGTAGCAAATTGTTGAAAACCAATTTCTTGTTGACGTGGCACTTTATACTACACATGTGCACAGTAGT